>JABFEA020000002.1:15892130-15919590 GCA_019775915.2 Cyphomyrus plagiostoma | reverse complement strand
TGTTGAATCAATGCCACGTAGAATTAAGGCAGTTCTGAAGGCGAAAGGGGGTCAAACACCGTATTAGTATGGTGTTCTTAATAATCCTTTAGGTGAGTGTAGCTTGACTTTTTTGGTTTTCATTATTTGTTTGCTCACCTAGGTACATTGGCTTTGGTTATTTGATCACACATTTCTGGTGTTTGGGTTGTCTTTTTCAGGTATGATTTCACCTTTTGAACCTTCACTTTGGTTATTTGATACAAACATTGTTACTGAATATAATCCAGTATATATGGAGTGACTGCCTTTTTTGTTTCAAGTTGTTAACCCCTTGCGTTTTATTAGCTATGACTTATTTATTAGTTATAGTTTCTGTTTTGTTCTTTGTTTTTTTGGTAAGTAAATTATGGAGGGTATCACTGTCTATTTTGTTTTTATGTTGGCTGGTGTAACTCCTGAAACTTGTCACCAGCATGTTTGTTGTATTTCTCAATCACATGAGATGCATGCCAACAATTATTGTAAAAATAGCTGTATATGAATAACTGTGGCTCAGTATATTATTCAGCAGCACGGTTGAAGAATGTGAGCATGATTTTATGGCTGAGTGGTTTTGAAACCGTTAGGCAGAAAGTCACTCTGTGCAATACAGAAGTGTAGCATAGAGATGAGCAAGGTACGCAAAGTGCACACATAAAAACATATAGTGCAAAACAAAGTAGAAAGATAGTACATATAGTTCAAGCACCTGTAAAAAGTATAAATTACACAAACAGAATATCCTGAAAAATTAAATATAAAATAAATGAATGGATGGAGTGTCTGTGCAATAAAAAAATGATAGCACTGGACTAGTACTTTAAGGCTGACATGTAGAGAGTTAACAGGAAGGATCCTTGAGCAGGCATCATGAGGCACAACGCAGGAGACACCCTGGAAGGAGGACCAGTTCATCACAGGACTGGCACTAATGTAATCATAAATCCTGGACAATTTAGAGACATAAGTTCACCTAAATCACAGGGCATCTGCACAAAAACAGACAAACACTCTGACAGAGTGGACAGACAAACACATATGGAACTGGGGCAGTGAAGCATAATAATGACAACATAATAAATAAAATGTACTAATAGTTCCCATCTCTTTTTTCATAGTCTCATTATTGTTAATAGGTTCATAGAATTTAATTATGATTGGTGATGACTGTAATTACACATGTGTAAATATTATTATTATTGTTATTATTATTTCTGCATGTGGTGAGCAGGCGAGCGGTAAAGCAGGCTAGCGGTAAAGCAGGCGAGTCCAGCCATAGGTGAAGGGAAACGGGGTTAATTCGGGTAAACGGGCAGCACAAACGGAACAAACACTACAAACGTCACGAACGTCAATGACAGACCTGGGGGAACTTACTCAGACGCAGACTAAATACACAAGACAAGCAGGCAGTAACAAGAGACAGGTGTGAACAATTGGGAAATAACATGGAATAATGAGGTGGGCGTGGCACACACGAGGATCGGACGGAGCTGGACATGACAGAACCCCCCCCAAAGGCGCGCACACAAAGCACGCCCCAGGGGAGGCGACAGACGAGACGAGACCGGGAAAACAGGACCTGGAGGACAAAACAAGACCATCAACAGGGCACGGGGAACAGGACAGAGACACAGAAGAAACACAATGGCAGAATCCAGGAGAAGACCTGACAAAGGGCAGGGAATGCAGACAAACAGACGAAGAAAGGAGACACAGAGGGAACACCTACAGGTGGAACAAATGGGCTAGGAGTGAATGGAGGACCGACAGGAGGAGCAGGAACAAGCAGGACAAAGGAACGAGGAGCAGACAAGATAAGGACACCAGGGAGCCTGAAGGAGCCCCGATGGGCAACAGGCGGAGGCCGGAGGGGCCGTAGTTTGAGAGGGAGGCAGGAGCAGGAGGGGACCCTCCAGGGGCCAAGAAAGACAGGCCGAGGGAATGCCAGAGGGGACCCAGAGGGAGTAGGAGGGACCACCGGCACAGGCAAGCAGGAGGGGGAAGCCACAGCCGGCGAAGGCGCAGCCGGTGTCCAGGGAGGTGCCGTCCGATGCCCAGCCGAAGCAGGGGGGCCTGGAGGCGGCCGACGCGGAGCCGGAGGTGGGACAGAGGACCGGCACCGCGGCACTTGAGGGGGACCCGGAGCCAAGCCAGAGGACCCGCAGGCAGCCACCGGGCCATAGCCAGGGGACGCATGGGCGAGCTAGGGGGCGGGACGGGTGGGACCCGGACCTGATGTCTGTGTCCCCTCCCCTTATGCGACACGGAGAGGCAGGGACCCCGTTGGGCTCCTCCTCTCTGGGGCACCAGCGTTGAAGCTTGGCAGGAGGCAGGAGGGGGAAGCCAGGCGCTTCCGGCGAAGCTGCAGCAGACGCCGCCACCTCTCAGCCAACAGGGGGCACCACCATGATGGGCTCAGGCAGGGCAGGTGCAGGCTGGTTAGACACTGGCAAGACAGGCACTGCCCCTGTATGGGCTTTGCAGACCCGAGGGATAGCGTCCCTCACTGGGCTAATTCATTTACCAGCGATGCCCGTGGGCCGGTAAGCGTAGGCCTCCAGTGGAGGCGGCTTGTCCCCAGCAAGGCGCTTCAGGCGAGCAGCAGCGGTGTCTCCCCAGGCCAGCAGGGTAACGAGGTGGGCGTGGCACACAAGAGGATGGGATGGAGCTGAACGTGACTATTATTATTATTATTATTATTATTATTGTTATATTTCAAAATCCCTCCAATGGGCTCACCACCTGTAGGAGGGGCCATAGGGGTTGGGTGCAGTGTGAGTTAGGCAGTGGCCAAAGGTGGACCTTGGCGATCCGATCTTTGGCTGCAGAAGCTAGCTCTAGGGACATAGAATGTCACCTCTCTGGTGGGGAAGGAGCCTGAGCTAGTGCACGAGGCTGTGAAGTTCTGACTAAATGTGGTCGGGCTCACCTCAACACATGGCCTGGGTTCTGGAACCAGTCTCCTCGAAGGGGGTTGGGCCGTCTTCCACTCTGGAGTTGCCCACGGGGAGAGGCGCCAAGCTGGGGTGGGCATACTTATTGCCCCCTGGCTGGGCGCCTATACATTGAGGTTTACTGCAGTGGACGAGAGGGTAGCCTCCCTTCGTCTTCGGGTAGGGGGACGGGTCCTGACTGTTGTTTGTGCTTATGCTCCAAACAGCAGTTCAGAATACCCACCCTTTTTGGAGTCCCTGGAAGGGGTGTGAGAGAGCTGCTCCCGGGGACTCTCTTGTTCTGCTGGGGGACTTCAGTGCTCACATGGGCAATGACAGTGAGACCTGGAAGGGCGTGATTGGGAGGAATGGCCCCCCCGATCTGATCCCAAGCGGTATTTTGTTATTGCCTTTTGGTGCTCATTATGGATTGTCCATAATGAACACCATGTTCAAGCATAAAGGTGTCCATATGTGCACTTGGCACCAGGACACCCTAGGTCGCAGTTCGATGATCGACTTTGTCATCATGTCATTGGACTTGCGGCCACATGTATTGGACATGCTGGTGAGGAGAGGGAGCTGTCAACCGATCACCACCTGGTGGTGGGTTGGCTCCGCTGGTGGGGGAGGAAGCCGGTCAGTGTGGGTCTGCTGGGAAAGTCTGTCGGAATCCCCTGTCAGGGGGAGTTTCAACTCCTACCTCCGGCAGAACGTCGCCCATGTCCCGAGGGAGATGGGGGACATTGAGTCCGAATGGGCCATGTTCCACGCCTCTATTGTTAAGGCGGCTGACCGGAGCTGTGGCCGTAAGGTGGTCGGTGCTTGTCACGGCGGCAATCCCTAAACCCGCTTGTGGACACCAGTGGTGAGGGATGCTGTCAAGCTGAAGAAGGAGTCCTATCAGGCCTTTTTGGCCTTTGGGACTCCGGAAGCAGCTGATGAGTACCAGCAGGCTAAGCGGAACGCGGCTTCAGCAGTCGCTGAAGCAAAAACTCGGGTATGGGAGGAGTTTGGCGAGGCAATGGAGAACGACTTCCGGATGGCTTTGAGGAGATTCTGGTCCATCATCCGGCGTCTCAGGGCGGGAAAGCAGTGCAGCATCAACACTGTTTATGGTGGGGATGGTGCACTGCTGACCTCAGCTCGGGATGTTGTGGATCGGTGGAAGGAATACTTTGAAGACTGGCACGCCTTCCAATGAGGAAGCAGAGTCTGGGGACTTGGGGGTGGACTCACTTATCTCTGGGGCAGAGGTCACTGAAGTGGTTAAAAAGCTCAGAGGTGGCCGGGCCCCAGGGGTGGATGAGATTTGCCTGGAGTTCCTCAAGGCCCTGGATGTTGCAGGGCTGTCTTGGTTGTTACAGTCCCCGGCCTAGGGTTAGGGCATAACAGAATGGAAGGGAAAGGGGAATATGGGAAACACAGGGTGTAGTGGTGCACAAGGGAACACACATGGACAATATATTTTAATATATTTTCTCTGATTTTATTTGGATGCAACAGACACAAACCTGGCGCAAAAAGACTTCAGGAGTGATTATGGCCAAAACAATAAAGAAAAACCCAACTACCAAACGAAACCCAAATCCAACTAAACTAGAGAAATACAAATAACACAGTAACAATTCCTATGCCTTACTCCCTACCCAAAACACATAACACATAAACAGAGTATTTCAAACAAAAACGGAAATCACTCCCTACACACCAGACATACACACAGCACATACACAGAGTAAAACGATAAAGTCTGAGGGGCATGCAAAGTTATGAACCAAAAACTAGGCAAAAGATCGAAAACCAAAGAGCAAACAAAAACAGGGCAGAAGTACAGAAGACGGCAAAGCGAGTAATCGTAATCCAATAAACCAAAAACCGTTATACACTATAATCAAAACCAAAGAAACCAAGCCAACAACAAACCAGAAAATTGAGCAGAGAGTGCTCGAAGAATCTTGCTACCTAGCTTTTCACCTCACGAACAGGAAATGATGCGCAGTGCATCGGAGGAGCTGTGGGTGGGGTCTGGTCGGGGAGGGGGAGACAAGATGCAGTCGGCGAATGATGAGGGAGAGAAGTCGGGAGAACCTGTAGGCTTCCCTTGGAAACTTACGGCACGTAACATGGTTGACACGCATGTGCGGCATCACGTGGACATCGGGGGCAGTGCCTCTGGATTGGCAGACCGGGGTGGTGGTCCCCCTTTTCAAGAAGGGGGACCGGAGGGTGTGTTCCAACTATAGGGGGATCACACTCCTCAGCCTCCCTGGTAAGGTCTATTCGGGGGTGCTGGAGAGGAGGGTCCATTGGATAGTCGAACCTTGGATTCAGGATGAGCAGTGTGGTTTTCATCCTGGCTGTGGAACAGTGGACCAGCTCTATACTCTCAGCAGGGTCCTAGAGGGTGCGTGGGAGTTTGCCCAACCAGTCTACATGTGCTCTGTGGACTTGGAAAAGGCATTCAGCCGCGTCCCTCGGGGAGTCCTGTGGGGAGTACTCCTGGAGTATGGGGTGCCGGGCTGCCTTATAGGGGCTATTCGGTCTCTGTACAACCAGTGTCAGAGCTTGGTCTGCAATGCTAGCAGTAAGTCGGACTCGTTCCTGGTGAGAGTTGGACTCAGTCAGGGCTGCCCTTTCTCACGATCATGTTCAAAACCTTTATGGACAGAATTTGTAGGTGCAGCCAGGGCGTTGAGGGTGTCCGGTTTGGTGACCTCAGGATTAGGTCTCTGCTTTTTGCAGATGATGTAGTTCTGTTGGTCTCATCAGACCGTGACCTTCGGCTCTCACTGGAGAAGTTTGTAGCCGAATATGAAGCTGCTGGAATGAGAATCAGCACCTCCAAATCCGAGACCATGGTCCTTAGCTGGAAAAGGGTAGAGTGCTCTCTCCAGGTCAGGGATGAGGTCCTTCCCCAAGTGGAGGAGTTTAAATATCTCGGGGTCTTGTTCACGAGTGAGGGAAGGATGGAGCGGGAGATCGACAGGTGGATAGGTGTGGCGTCAGCAGTGATGCGGGCGGTGCATCGGTCTTTCGTGGTGAAGAAGGAGCTGAGCCAAAAGGCAAAGCTCTCGATTTACCAGTTGATCTACGTTCCTACCCTCATCTTCCGCTTATCCGAGGTCGGGTTGCGGGGGCAGCAGTCTCAGCAGGGAAACCCAGACTTGCGAAGGAGCAGCGGCCCTACTCTGAGCCCCTCCCGAATGACCGAGCTCCTCACCCTATCTCTAAGGGAGAGCCCAGCCACCCTGCGGAGGAAACTCATTTCGGCCGCTTGTATTCGCGATCTTGTTATTTCGGTCACTACCCACAGCTCGTGACCATAGGTGAGGGTAGGAACGTATAAGTTGTATAAGTTTCACGCTACCAGAGACACATACTTTCAAAGACTACTATAGTGCCAGCATGTTAGGTTTCCAGCTGGAAAAGCATCCCAGAAGACATAAAAATGGCATAGAGGAAAAATTGGGGTTAGCCAGTCCCTGCAGAAACTGGGGTTAAGTGCCTTGCTCAATGGTGGGATCACTCTGCTGACTACAGGATTTGAACCAGTAACTTTTTGGACATCTGGCCATTACACCATTAGGAATTTTTATAACATCCTATTCTAAATCCATATATATCAATATGCAGTTGGTCCTACTTGTGCAGCTATTACAGCTGCCACTTGTTTGGGAAGAAGCCACAAGATTTTGGAGTGTGTCTGTGGGAATGTTTGCCCATTCGTTCAGAAGAGCATGTGTGAGGTCGGGTATTGATGTTGGATTTGAAGGTCCAAGTTGCAATCTCCATTCTAGTTCATCTCAAAGGTGTTAATTTGGGTTGAGGTCAGGGTTCTGTGTGGGCCAGTCAAGTTTTTCCATACCAAACTCACCCAACCATGTCATTATGGACCTCGCTTTGTGCCCTGGGGCACAGTCATTCTGGAATAGAATAGGACCAAACTGTTCCCACAAAGCTGGAATCATAGAATTGTCAATTAGGAGTTCCCCTCATTGGATCTAAGGGGCCTAGCTGAACCCCTAAAGCAGCCCCAAACCATTATCCCTCCTCCACCAAATTTCACAGTTGGTGCAATGCAGTGAGGTATTGTGGTAGATTTTACCAATTTAATGAGTGTGATCACAAACTGGATCTGGTTTTACCATGAGGCCTCAAAATCAAAAATGTTCACATATGTAAGACCTGTATCTCTGACCACATACAGCGGTACCTCAAAACTCAAGCTTAATCCGTTCAGAACTCAGGTTCGAATCCTAAAAAGTTCGAGTTATGATCGAATTTTCCCCATAAAAATTAATGGAAACCTATTAATTGGTTCCGGCTCTAAAAAATGACACCCAAATATTTTTTTTTCACATTTAAACACAAAATGAACAGGATAAAACAAGAAGAGCATATACTTTACTAAACACATATAAGCACATTTATAAAAACAGTAGTTAGGAAAGAAAGAAAATAAATGTATCCAAAGAATGTGTACAGTTAAAAAAAAAAACAAAAAAACGATGTATCCTGCGCCTGTTGTGATGCGTTGGTTGGCGAGCGGCGAAAGGAGGCAAGTCCAGTCAGGCAAACGGGCAAACGGGGTTTAATAAAGACAAAACAGGACATCGGCAGACCAACACATGGAGAAACGTCAATACTAAGTCTGCCAGACCTACTTAAATACACAAAACAGGCGTGCGGAAATACAAGACAGGTGAGAACCATCAGGGAAAACGAGAGGTAACGAGGTGGGTGTGGCACACATGAGGATCGTTCGGAGTGGGTCATGACAGCCCCGATCATCCACTCCTTCCATGAGCTATGCCCCCTCATTAACCTCATGTGGAATCCCCATGTGATCAGCTGTTTCTGGTCGTTGTCATTAGTCCTCTGTACTTAGTCTGTGTTTCAGATTGTTTCCCCAGTCTGGTCATTGTATTGTCCGTCTGCGTTTCACCTGCCTTACCTGTAATTAAACCCTGTATTCCCCAATACCCTGACGTCTGCAAACTTTGTCTTCATTCTGTTCCTGCTCAGCAGAACAATATTATTATAATTAAATGTATTAATGGTTTATTATTAATTATATTAAAATAATTAAGAAATATTTATTTTAAAATGTACAGTATAACTTCATATTTTCATAAATGCCTGATTTCAGAGTATCCTTATCTTATGCGAAAGAATCCTTGTTTTGGAATGCTTACTGTATCTAAGGACACTAACCAGGTGTTCCTAGATTTTGGAGGGGTTCACCCAGTATGTTTTGCATAGCATTGGTCGGTATGTGAAACAGCTACCTTGTCCTCTCTTTTGAAGAGTCTTCAGAAGAGAAGAGAAAGCACTGCTCATTCCTATTTTGATTGAAGCTGTGTTTAGCGGCAGGAAGAGACTGTTTCAAGACTGTTTTGGGGGTGGGTCAGTGAAGGTCTGGGGAGGCATCCATGGAGAGACACACAGACCTCTACAGGCCAAACAACAACACCTTGATTGCCATTAGGTATCAGGATGAAATCCTTGGACCCATTGTCAGACCCTATGCTGGTGCAGTTGGTCCTGGGTTCCTCCTGGTGCACGACAATGCCCAGTCTCATGTGGCGAGAGTATGCAGGCAGTTCCTGGAGGATGAAGGAATGGATACCGTTGACTGGATCCCATGCTCGCCTGACCTAAATCCAATGGAACACCTCTGGGACATTATGTTTCAGTCCATTCGATGCCACCAGGTTGCACCTCAGACTGTCCAGGAGCTCAGTGATGCCCTGGTTCAGATCTGGGAGGAGATCCCCCAGGACACCATCCGTTGTCTCATTAGGAGCATGCCCCGACATTATCAGGTGTGCCTATAAGCACGTGGGGGCCATATGAACTACTGAGTACGATTTTGAGTTGCTGAAATGAAATTTCGGCAAAATGGACCAGCCTACCGCATCATTTTTTTACTTTGGTTTTTGGGGTGTCTTTGAATTCAGTGATCTGTAGGTTGATCATTTTAATTTCCATCAAACGATGTGGCATCCTTTCATTCCTAACACATTACCCAGTCCATATCAGTATAGAAATACAGCATAATTTTTCCCTCCATTGAGATCTGATGTATTTTCAAAGCGTTCCTTTAATTTTTTTGAGCAGTGTATTTTGCATTGCCTTTGATCCAATTGCCTTTGTATTACTTGTAATAAAGCGTTTTTAGAAGCGAACCTAAGTGTGCCTGTTTGTTCCTTCGAAGGCCCTATATCCCCCTCACATCATCTTAAAACACACCAAAATATCTGATATTCGTGCTCAAATATGATCCAGCGGTGCCCTGGTATTAGCTACTCTGGTGAACACTGCCAAATTTAGTCATTTCCCTTCCATCTGTCTCTCTTTCATCTAAGCAGCGTAATATCATTTTTAAAACCCTGCGCATAGCCCCTTCAGAAAGAGGCTTTCAACTGCATTGGTACTTCAATTTTGGATATTACAAAGAGTTCACTCATTTCTGGATGAGTACCAGTGTTTTTTAAACATGTGCTCTAAGAGCAATGACAACTGAGCGGTATTTTAAGTCACTAGTCAGAAGAGGAATAAGTACTAATTAGTAATGGAGGAGCAAGTGTGACAGTATATTACATTTATTTAAATCATTACTTTTCACATATTCCCGCAAGATCCCAGCTGTCACTGTCTTCATGTAATTTCTCTTTCGTTCCACATGACTTTGATAATTCATTCTTATCACAGGTAGCATAGCATAACTCATACAAACCTAGTTAATTGGAAAATTCAGTTTATTTTATGTAGAAGTGTTACGCGCGTTGTCGCACGGTCGGGAGGAGAGCCGGGAAGCAGGCAAGCAGAGCAGCAATGGAAGACAAACAGGGTTTATTCGTAGCAACGCAGGGAAGACAAGGACTGGCACAGGAAACTTCAATGACAAGTCTGCCGGAACTTACGCAGAAGAATACAGAAGACAGGCAGGCAGTAACAAGGTGAGAACAATTAGGTGAAAACACGGGGTAACGAGGTGGGCGTGGCACACACGAGGATTGGACGGAGCTGGATGTAGCAAGAAGAATAAGGAAAAAATATTTTGTGGCATCATATATTGTGTACATTTTCGGAAGGAAAACAAAATAAATCATGTTATGCCAGGAGGCAGTACAGCCTGAAAACAAAAGATTGTGTTTTTAGTTCATTGATTAAAAAACCTAAATATATAAATAACCAGTAAATTGTCAGTCAGATTACTAAATTTTGAAAGGAAAAAACTAGCTTGCACATGGAATTCTCATCATTTTTCAGGATCTTTAACACTAGTTAAATCATAATCTCTAGCTAAAATAAAATTTTACATTTAATTATAGTTATTTTATTATTGTTGTTTGTGAATTAATAATGTTAAAGCACAGTAATATATCATTGTGTACAGCACTGTATTAGCCTGTAACTTCATATCTCACTTCTGCGTATAGAGTTTCTCTCCTCATAACTTGTCTCTTATTCCTGTCTTTGGTTTTCTTGCCAGTGACGTTCAAAGAAGCATAGTTCAGTCTGTCAGCTTCATGGTTCTGCAAAGTAAAAATACATTCAAACTCATTCCTCTGATTCTTATAAGTTTATACGTAGGACATTGTTAGCAATTTTTCTAAGTCCTGCAATATCGTCTTATCCTCGTTTAAAAAAATTGTAACATTTTACTAAAGGCCATGTTTTTAGTAATTTATTAAACATGTTCATAATGTATTATTATGCATTCATAAAGCGTTATAAACATCGTAATGGATATTTATCAAAAGCATAACACATTATGGCCATGTTTAAAATGTATAATGACTGCTTTATGAATTTTAAGATTATTAATCTGTAATGCACTATAGATACCTTTATAATGCAGTAGAGAGCATCCTTAGTGCTTATACCTACCATTATATTGCATTATGAAGGTATTTATAGTGCATTACAGATCCAGTATGGGTTGCAAATTTCCCTACACAAGCACATCTTAATCAGCTATTATGCAGTTTTGTAAGCATGTTTGAGCAAGGAAATCTGCAAACTGTGTTTGATTCTGACCCTCCAGGACTGGAACTGGGATCCCTGGTTTAAAAATTCAAATCATACTGCACTTCACTGATCAATTGGTGGTAGTTTACCGCATCATCATTAGAAGTGTCATAAAAATGTAAGCTAGAAAATTTTGCTTATTGATGTATTATTAAAATGTATGTACTTACCTCTTCAGTGGATAGCCTTTCATTTTGCCCTATTTTAAAAACATTACCAATGAGAAAATGGGTATTTTACAATGCAAGTTTTTTAGTGGTGGACAATACAGTCATATTTTATTGTAACTAGTTACAGGTGTATCCATGATACACATTTTGGAGGTATCGTATGAACTTGGATACAGTACTACAATTACATTTACCTTTTTTAGTTGATGCTTTTTAAATATACGTACTGTTAAGGAGTCATCTAGGCTTAAGTGCAGATAAGCTGAGTTTCCATTGAATGCCAATTATAAGTACACAAACACTATTACTATCACCATAATGACAAAACAAACTGCATGCTATCATGCAATACCTACATGTTTTGAGGATGTACTATAGTGAAAATTGAGTGATATGAAACAAAGCAATAACAGCCTGAATACCATAGCACTTCTTTGTCAGTTACCACTTCTCTTGTACTCCTTTCTTACTATCTGTATTGAGCTGTGGTAACGCACAAATTTCCCCACTGAGGGATCAATAAAGTACTATCTTATCTTATCTTGTCTCAGTGGATATCAATTTAGTAGCTAGATCTTGAACTGATGACTTAATCTTAACCAGTTAGCTAACTTTGTTAATTTTTTTTTTACCAACAAACTTAATATGTCATAGAACTCCTGAAAAAACGCATTTGTTTCACATAGTTAACGGCACACAGTACACAGACGGGTCAGCTACACCCCATTAAATGCTTGAGTATTCTGCATGCCTGTGGAGAAAAAGCTGGTTCCAAGAAAGCTTCTGCTTTGAATGTGTAGAAATGGTTTGCATTTGCGAAATCCAATGTGGACCATTCTACTGTAATTTGCAGACTTTGCCAAGATACTGCTTGTATAACAGGCGGTAAGACAACCTGTCTCTTTAAATAGTTAACATTACTACATACACACCGAACAATGTGATTGATTCTATAGGATGACATAATTATGACATAATATTTTAGCCATGTCGCTGACTCCAACTACAATTCCATCATTCCAAAGCCTACTCAATAGGCATAATACAGGCATAATTTTAAAAAGCATCAGCTATCACATTTCACCTGAATTGAAGTTGCAGGTTGCACTACAACAATTAAACCATGGTATTCTGAATAAGTGACACTGTAAAATACCTTCGCAATGCTGGCAGGGTCTTCTTATGAGGTGGATGATAATGACAAACAGGATGAAAGTAACAGCCAAGGTGGCACCCAGGCTGTATACAATGTAGAGAAGAGCGATTGTATCTCCTGAAAATGTGGGGAAAATGTTACAAATGCTGTATGTTCTTGTGTTTTTAAACTTTTTGTTTTAAAATTTATTTTTTGTACTTTCCAATTAGATCCAATTACCTGTTCTGAAAAAAATATAAGGACTGTGAACAATAAAATGGTGGCCTTATGTTTAGGAATGTGCACTTGCATTTTAAATATTGCTAGTTTGAATCCCTAACCAGCAAACTACCACTGAGGTTCCCTGAGCAAGTACTGTTCCTGGAGTGCTGATTTAGCTATCTCTTGTCCCCTGTATAAAGTATAGATACTTTATGGGTTCCACTGAAATAAAGGTAAGTGATTACGAGAAAGATCTCGGTATCTCAGTGTGTATGTTGATGCTTTCATGTCCCACTCTTGCCATTGTGTGGAAGCAATAAAAAAGGCCAATAGAATGTTGGGTTATACCTATAGGTGTGTGGAGTTTAGGGAGGTGATGTTACATTTATATAATTCCTTGGTAAGACCCCACCTAGAATATTGTGTGCAGGTTTGGTCACCATACCTCAAGAAGGACATTGCTGCCTTAAAAAAGGTGCAACGGAGGGCTACGAGAATGATTCCTGGTCTTAGAGGAATGTCTTATGAGGAGAGGTTAGCTGAGCTGAATCTGTTTACTTCGAGCAAAGGAGACAAAGGGGCGACATGATCCAGGTCTATAAGATTGTAACAGGTCTGGATGCTGTTCAGCCAAATAGCTATTTCAATATTAGTTTAAATACTAGAACTCGTGGCCATAAGTAGAAATTAGTGGGAAAACATTTTAAAACTAATTTGTGGAAGCACTTCTTTACACAGCGTGTAGTTAGAGTATGATTGTATGATTGATTGAATGATTATATGCAAACAGCTAATATTAAATACCTGGTCAAAGACTATATTGAGGTAAATGACAAAATGACAAAAAAACACAATATAATTCTGAAACATCAGACTTTAAACATTACATATTAGTATAGTATTATTAACTATTGTAATAATCGATTAGTAATACATTGTTTTAACTCGTATTTAGTTTTTTCTATGAATGCGATGTATATAAGAACCAATGAACACGTTCATAACACATTATAAAGTATTCATAAAACAAATATGACAATATTTATAAATTATTATTATTATTATTATAGCCATGTTCATTATGTTATATGAATGCTTTATGAAGCTGTTCAAAGCATTCTTAATTCTTATACTGACCAATATATTGCATTATGAAGGTATCTGTAATACATTATAGATGAGAGCTGTATTGAAACTTATGAAGTATTATGATCCACACTATAATGTCTTATAACAGTAAGACAATAGAAGATGCTGTAATGCTTTATTAGTTCTTATACCAACCATTTTAGTGCATTATGAATGTATCTGTTGTACATTATAGAGTACTTCAAGTAAAGTGTTACCACTTTTTTATTTACTAGCATTTCCAAACAGTTCTTTTACTTACCAGGAATGTTTACAACTGTCCCGTTCCCAAATAGGATCTCCCCGCACATGGCCACAGCGCAGTAGTAAGTCCCAGCATCAGAGAGGCTGAAGTTCCTCTTGGGGAGGCTGTAGACACAGCTCTGTGTAGGAGATCCAGCCTCAGGGCTCTTCTCACACCCATCACTCCTTTTTCCGTGGCTGTAAATGACTCCTGGAAGGGATTCTCCTGATTCATGTCTGAACCAGTAAACACTGTGTTCTCCTGCACAGCTCCCAGTCTCTATTGTACACTGCAGGGTCACAGAGTCTCCTGGCTGCACTGTGTCAGACACAGGCTGCTGTACCACAGTTCTGCTCTTTGAATCTGTGCCTAAAATGGGTAATAAGAATTTGTGTCAGATTTATAGATATGTAAAATGTCTGTTTAATTTTTTTGGATAAAAACCATACAAAATAAAGAAATTTATGTGGACTAGGGTATTAATAATTTTTTAAATTTTATTACAACTGTTTGTAATAAACTGTTTATAACTGTTTCAATAAACAACCAATATAGAAAAAATGTTGCAAATAAAGAACATTTTTTGTATTCCACTTAATTACAAATTTAAGCAAGGAAGCACAGAGTTAATAGCAATTAAACACATTTAATGGCCATACCTGTTACCAAAAGTGTTCCATTTCCAAAATGCACTATATGTAAACTTGTAGCCCCACAGTAATACATTGCTGAATCAGAATTTTGTGTATTTGAAATGATCAGATGATTTATTTCCTCTTCATTCTGCACTCTGAAGCGAGGGTTATATTTAAATTCATCATAAAAAACAACATCTCCTCCAAATATATAGACTGTGGATATGAGGCGAGGTTTCCATCCCCCTGATTGCTTGTACCAAGACATGTAAGATGGTATGTTTTTTGGATAAAAGCACCGTAGAGTTACTGTGTCCCCAACCTGGAATGTCAGCAGAGGATCTGGCTGATTGACATCTGTAGTTTCTGATTTACCTGATTGTGTTACAAAGGAAATACAGAGAACAGTAGTACACATCAAAAATAAAAGCAAACATAAATAAAATTATACAGGTGATTACCTAAGACACATTTCGTGTTATATCTAAAATCTGATGTTTTTTGACATTTTTCATTTTCAAATTTCTACAAATATTTTCATATATTTTATATTATTAGTAAATGTCAATAGTATACATTAATGTAAACCTTCACATCAAAAAGACAAAAACTATAATAATTAAATAGTATTTAAATATTCACTTACGTCCTGCCAAAAAAAGAACGAGCACGAGACCAACATTCATTATTCACAGGTGATCATTAATTTTATGTCTTTTGTTGCCTATACAGTCCTCTGTAGATGATCAACGCATCATGGAAAGATGTCAGCAACCTGACTGACTGAACGGTGAGAAAACAGGTCCTGCCAAAGCTACTGAATATTTTATGCTATGATCTTGAAGTCTTTCTATTGGTCACCACCCCTGACTTCTCAGAAAACCTCCTCTACATCCTGAACATTGTCAAGGTGGTACTCAGAACTGTCTTGAGCTGTCTATAATATTTTAATTTAACCATATTTAAATTTAGGCGGCATGATTTTACAACTAACATTTACACTTATTTAACTAGTAGACATTTTCATTCAAAGCAACATAAAAGTGAGGCAACAAGCATATTACAACTGTCAAGAAGTCAACTAGGCATAAGTGCAGGTAGGCTGAGTTTACAAAGATTAGCCAGTTACAAAAGCAGTATTTCAGCAACAGCTATACACTGTAAGGGCAGTGACTGAACAATATTAGGGTTGTGAAACAGTAAACAATGTCTCCACCTCAAAAAACAAATGCATGCTTGAAATAGCATCCTGCATCATTTATTGAAAAAAGTGCAGCTCGCAAACACTCCCCATAAAGTAAATAAACTATTTGGACAAAAGTATTGTGACACGCTGCTTAATCACTGAATTCAATTGTTTCAGTCAGACCCATTACCACAGGTGCATAAAGTCAAGCACTTAGCCATGCAGTCAGGTTTGCAAGTATTCGTGAAGGTTTGAGTCATTTTTAAGAGCTCAGTGAATTCAAGCGTCGTAGTGTCATTGGATGTCACCTTTGGAAAAAGTCAGTTCACAAAATTTCTTCCCTCCTAGATATTTCATGGTAGGGCTGGGCAGTATGGCTGTAAAACAATATCTTGATATTTTAAGTCACTGTACTGAGATTCAATATATACATCCAATCTATCCATCCATCTTCTGTAACCGCTTATCCTATTCAGGGTCATATGGGTTCCAGAGCCTATTCATGAGACTATGAACACAAGGCAGTTAACAATGCAGGCACCAAGCCATTGCAGGTATTCAATATACATTGATATAATTACTTTTTTGAAGACAAATATAATTGTAAATGAACTAAATATGAGTATTTCAAATATAACAACTTGGAACAACTAGGTTGGTTCCCTTTGTGCTGTATTTGTCTTTGTGCTTTACTATCTGGTCTCTTTTATACATGGTGTGGGTGGATGGGGCTTTGTGGTGGTCACTGTCACTGACTACCCAATCTGTATCAATCTGCCTGATTTGTACCTGGCACATCTGCTCATGCATGTTTGTGACCAGGAAAGTAGCCTTCTCTCTGTGCGGGCAAGTAATATACAGGTGCATCTCAAAAAATTAGAATATCATAAAAAAGTTCAATATATCTTGACATTCCTTTCAGAAAGTGAAATTCATATATTATACAGATTCATTACACATGGAGTGAAATATGTCAAGCCTTTATTTCTTGGAATTTCAAAGATTATAGCTTACAGATAATAAAACCCAAAATTCACTGTCTCAAAAAATCCAGTTTAATACTGGAAAGTCATGGTGTCACACCCTAATCAGCTAATTAACTCAAAACATCTGCAAAACCTCCTGAGCCTTTAAATGGTCTCAGTCTGGCTGAGGAGGCTACATAATAAAGGGGAACACTGCTGACTTGACACATGTCCAGAAGACAGTCATTGATACCCTCCACAAGGAGAGTAAGCCACAAATGATCCTGAGCCTTAGATATAGCAACGTAGACTTCAGGTCTAAATAGAAATTTCCCAACCCCAGTTTTAGGAAATCCAAAGCATCCTAATCGGTAGTGGAATTTAAAGGAGTTATTTCTAAATAATTGGTCTGATCTGTGGATAATTGAGTCATTGGGGCTGCAAACAAGTCCATCTCTGATTTGTTCATTGTTCTGCTGATAGGTGGTGAGCTTGAACCATTCTTCCTTATCACGTCTTCTTAAAATATGTCCCTGGGGGCTGACCCTTTCTTCTTCCTCCTCTTTGGAGCTCGACACTTGGGATTCCTGACAATTCTACAAGGTTTTTTATGGCCAACCGTGTGTAAAGCCGCAGGGCTCTTTTCCTCCTGTTGTGATAACAAAACGACAACTTACTAATGATCCTAAGCTATTCCTTTGGCCGCTGATTTCAAAATAAGGCTTCGCTATATCAACCTTAAACTTTAAAAAATGGTAAAATAAATCTAAAAGCTCTACTGAGCATCGAGCTCAACCCACGCCCTTATATCGTATATCTCTGCAAATCAGGGGAGCCCATGCCCCACCTGACTGATGAATAAATCTCTGTGGATTGCGGTGTGTCATTTTATTTAAAATTTTTTTTTTCTGCCCACCACTCTTCCCCTCTTCGGAGGACAACTTTATTTTAAAGTTACAGTCTAAAGATATTCAATTCCAATGTGGCCACTCTGAACTCACCCTCCCTAGTACTGTGATTATACAAAAACACACATAACACTCATTAAAAGTGTTGTGTATGCGCGGTGCGCAGGACGGCGAAAGAGGGAAGTCCAGGCAGGCGTGAGGGCGAACGAGGGTTTATTGCACACAACAACGACATAGAACAACGTCAATGCCGCGTCTGCCGGAAAGACGCAGACGCAGACCTAAATACACAAGACAAGAAACGGAACCGGCGTGCGGCAACGCCACACAGGTGGAAACAATGGCCGATCACAGGAGGTAACGAGGTGGGCGTGGCACACACGAGAGGATCGACCGGAGCGGGAAAGGACATCAAACAACAAAACATGTAATAGCAGGCTAATGATGACAACAGTAAAAAATTGTAACAACGACATCAACAAAAAAAATAAAATAAATAATAATAATAATAATAATAATAATGTTACAAGTAGGTATTTTATATATATATATATATATATATATATATATATGTGTGTGTGTGTGTGTAGTATACACACATGTGATCATATTTTAAGTTTTTTAGACAGTGATCTTTGGCAGCAGGTGAAAGTGTAGCTTGATGATCATTTTTCCATAGCAGACATTAATTGGAGTATTCTGATTGTTCTCTATCTCACTATGCAAATTCTGGATGCTTTGCTTGTTCACATGTGGCCTCTACTACGAAGGGGGTTTAACCAAATCAGACTTAACCTGCAGGTAATTTGCAAACGCGAGGTTGACAAAATCAGGTTGACTCAATTGGGGCTAATCAGTACTACGACGCCAGTTAAGAAGTTGATTTGTTACATCGGTGTTAACTGCATTAGAGATTGTGCGTATTATAAATGGAGCATGTTCGGCAGCGCAAGGCACCTTTTGACTCATAGCGCGATCTCCATGTTTCACGGAGGAAGACTGCATGCTAATTATGCAGAGTTATGAGGAGTTTAAATCAATGCTGTAAGGAAAGTCCAATACCACTGCAGCCAACAAAAGCAGGCAGGTTTGTTGGCAACGTATTGCCGATGGAGAAAATGCATACATACATTTTCATGATCATAAATCGTGGTGTAAAATATCTCACGACCGAGTGTTACACAATGAATTGTTTTCTGAAAGGAATTGAAATACTGTAAATAATTACTGTATCATACTTGGGACATGTCATAGATGCCATGAGCATACATCCCATGAAGGAAAAGACAGATGCCATTCAGAGAGCGGCTGTTCCCAAAAATGTGACCGAACTTAGGTCATTCCTAGCACTACTAAATTATTATGGGAAGTTTATCTCTAACTTGTCTAGCTTGATTCAGCCAATGACAGCCTTGTTACACAAAGATGTAACCTGGACATGGGAAGAGGAATGACAGAGTGCATTTAATAATGCTAAAAAATATCTTCAGTCTGACAAACTTCTGGTACATTATGACACTGACTTACCTCTCATTTTGGCATGTAATGCCTCTCCGTATGGAGTGGGGGCAGTGCTTAGTCACAAAATGAAAGATGATAGTGAGAGACAGATCGCCTTTGCATCCAGGATGCTGACAAAAACAGAGCAGAACTACTCACAGATTGAGAAAGAGGTCCTTGGTTTGGTTTTTGGGGTCATGAAGTTTCATGAATATCTTTTTGGCAGGAAATTCTTGTTATTGACTGACTTATAAGCCATTGTTGAAAATTTTATGGCCTAAAACTGGAGTACCAACACTAGCTGCTGTGAGAATACAGAAGTGGGCTCTGATTTTAGCAGCCTATATGTACGAAATCCAGCATAAGAGGTCGAAGCAGCATAGCAATGCAGATGCTTTATCAAGATTACCTATGAAGCCTAGCCGGGATGTGGAATCAAATCCAATGTACAGAGTCTCATATTTGGAAGAGTTACCAATCACTGTGAGAGAAATAGCTCAAAAAACAGATAAGGATCCTGTTTTGAAGGTAGTTAAGCAATTTGTCTCAAAAGGTTGGCTTAAACATGTGCAAGATGAGTTACTAAAACCTTATTTTCAGAGAAAATTTGAGCTGACTATAGAAGCTGGTTGTATTTTGTGGGGGTTCTGAGTTGTTCCTGAGAAATTTAGGGACAGGTTACTGTCTGAACTACATAAATACCACTGGGGAATGGTCAAGATGAGGTCCCTAGCTAGAAGTTTTTTTCTGGTGGCCTTCATTAGATGAATGTATTGAGTGGGAAGTTAACGACTGTAGTGTTTGCCAGAAACAGCGTAGTATGCCAGCTATTGCTCCAGTACATGCATGGAAATGGGCTTCCAGACCATGGGAGAGAATACACCTGGATTTTGCAGAGGACCATAAGCAGATGTTTTTGGTAGTGATGGATGCTTATGCTAGATGGCCAGAGGTTATTCCCATGCACACTACATCAGCTATAACCATAGAAGTACTGAGAACTTTGGTTGCAGCTTATGGCTGTCCAAAATAAATAGTGACAGATAACGGACCTCAGTTCGTATCAGATGAGTTTGAGACTTTTCTTACTACAGTAGAAATGGAGTGAAACATATCCAATCACCTCCATACCACCCTGCAAGTAATGGATTGGCTGAGAGATTAGTACAGAATCTAAAAAAATCTCTTGCAAAGAACGGGGCGCTTGGTGGTATGACACTTGAGCAGTGTGTGGAAAATTTTCTTTTTGGTTATAGAAACACACCCCTTACTACCACAGGAAAAACTCCTGCTGAGATGTTTCTGAGGAGGCAGGTCAGAAACAGGTTGTCACTTCTTCAACCTCAGAGAATGCAAAGTGCAGCAGAGCCAGTTCTTCCTTGTGGCAGGTTGTTTACTGTTGCTCAACAGGTCTTGGTAAAGAATTACAGGGGAGGAGTGAAATGGTTGAAGGGTTTAATACATGAAATGTTGGGTCCTGTGACTTACATGGTTGAAGTAAATGGGAAGTGTGTGAAAAGGCATGGAAATCAAATGTTGAGCACTAGGGGAAAACCTGATCAGTTGGCAAAAGGAGACCCTGGTGCGGGAACATGTTTGGACTTTGATAAGTTCAATATGGACAATGATGAGGAACAACAGTCAGTGCCACTGTCGGTGTAACAACCAAACAGGGGTTCACCACCGCCAGTCATGGAGCTCAACACTCATCCCACAAGGAATAGGCATCCTCCTGCCAGACTGAACTTGTAGCTGCAGAGGCAGCTGTGAAGTTGCTAACAAAAAAAATGTATTAAGGATGTTTGTGTGGTGGTTCACGAGATCTGTTTTCATTGTTAAGGGGTTATTTTAAAAAGGTGAGAAGCCTCATAAGAAAAGAGTTAAGGATTTACAGGGCAGTTGTGGTGTTCCTAACACACAAAAAAAGAAAAAACAGCAAAGAATAACGTTATTTAAGTTTGGGCCACTGGGGGTTCCCCCATGCATCGGTGGGGTGGAAAAAACAAATAGAGAAGTGTGTACTCTCGGACTGAAAAATGAAAAACCAGTTCTGTTCTGCAGGTTACTTAAGTATACTGTGTGTTTGTTCCAGTTACCTGTTGAAACAGTTCTGATTTATTTAAGAGTGATATACAACACTATGAATTTATATTTGTACTCATTATGAAAGATTTCTTGTGTCTAGCCTCCACTTAATAGCATGTTTCAATGTTTTATAGCTAATAATAAAAAGGTGTCTGTTCATATGACACTTCATTCAAGGTGAGCAACTGTTTAACAATTACATGATTTACAACAGGACAAAACAGAAACATATACGTAGTGAGAAAACGATTAGGGACCTGTCACCGCGGTTAAGTTAGCCTCATATTCCATATTCAGTTTTCTGGCTTTGATAACTTTATGGAAGATGGATGTTTTTAATGATAGAATTATGATGTTCAGTACACAGACATCGCTGCACACCGATTATTTTTCCGCTTCAAAACATTTTGTGATTTGTGCCAAATCATGTTAATAGTCCGTTCAGCTGTAATGACATGGTGGTTTAGTATTTTGGGCTCATGGTGACTGTTGCACACCCATTTGAATGGGTTAATAACTTTAAAACTAGACAGGCACATCTAGTGAAGTGTGCTTTGATCAGTGGACAACAGGGAACAATGCACACCCCTTGGGTTTTCAGAATAACTTTCTCTGTAACAGTTATCAATTATTACATTGTATGCATATTGTCATGCCCTGCTCCGAATGATCCTCGTGTGTGCCACGCCCACCTCATTACCTCATGTCTATACCTGATTGTTCTCACCAGTTTCTTGGTAATACCAGCTAGTCTTATGTATTTAGTCCTCGTCTGAGTCAGTCTTCCCCAGACTTGTCATTAATGTTTGCTGTCGTGCTACCCTGTGTTGCTGCCTGTTTCCCGAATAAATCCCCGTTATACCCGACTTCCTGGCTCCTCTCCTCTGCTTGCCCGCTTGCCCACCAATGATCGTGACACATATTATATGCCACTGCTCCATTTCATACATATTAACAGAGAGAGCCCCTCATGATTCGTGCGCCAATGTTGTATGGTTCATCCAGGTACGTCTTCGGAGAAATTGTAGTTGGAGGGGCGGTGCTCATATGGGGCTGACTTACGCAGTAACCTTGACTTAAACAAGAAAAAAAACTGCTCGGAGCAGCATATGTCGAGTAAACTTTCGTAATACAGGTTAATTGCGAAGTTACACCACATGTCATCAAGTTACTCTCAAAGATACCTTGATAAGCCAGTAACCCTGCTTTGCAGCACAGGTCACTGGGGTCTGTTTCACAAAACAGAATTTCTTGTTTAGCCAGATAACTTGCCAGATTTAAGGTAGTCTGGGCTAAATACACCTTGTTTTCATCAACTTAGATTTAGCTCAGACTACCTTAAATCTGGCAAGTTATCTGGCTAAGCAAGTAATTCTGCTTTGTGAAACAGGCCCCAGTACGTAGTGCAGCTTGTGGAACGGTAAAGTCACTACGTTGCTGAACCTACCCTCTATTTTAATGGTTCTGAGGAGTGGTACTACAAGTTATCTCACGTGCTGCGGTTCCATGATGTTGCAGTAAACATACACATTATAGAATCCCACGTGAATGTTGACGGAGAAGGGTGAGCTTGGCGTGGTACCTTGGCGTGGTACCTACATTAAACCGGAAAAAGCTCAGCATGTAGGTGGTGTAAGTTGGTGGCGCAGAAGGCAGTGCTATCGTTCATCCAACCCAGAGGGTTGCAGGTTTGAGCCCTACTTACTCCTGACCCCATCAAAGTGTCTTTGAGCAAGACACTGAACCCCAAATTGCTCCCGGTGTGCAGGTTGGCACCTTGCATGGAAGCCTCCGCCACCGGTGTGTGAATGTGAGGCATAAATTGTAAAGTGCTTTGTATAAAAGCGCTATATAAATGCAGTCCATTTACCATTTAGGCCAGAGGGGGTTTTAATTTGATCTAGTATTTCTGTTGACTGGTTACATTAACTCTTTGCATAATCTCATTGTATGACAAGGTAATATCTGCACCCGTCCTTTTTAACAGAACGTTGATTTCGGACACAATCTGTGACATAATTTAAATCAGATATGATGAATCTTTCTGAGGGAAAATGAAAGGAATCTGTGCAGCTCCCACAGAGTCATTGAACCTTTTTCCTCTGTCTCTGCATCCCGAACTTCGAAAGTATTGTCCTGAATTGTAATATTTCGGCATGTGTAACAATACATGATCTCAGCCAATCCTACTTCATAAGGTCCCCATAGCTCTGTAGGTCGCGACATCATCACACTGTAATCTGAACTCTGGTTATCGGGGAAGATGGAAGATCAGGCAACGTAAAGTAAAAAGAGGGGAGATCTTCCATTTTTGGCTTCAGGTGTATCAAGTCCGACACTGGTATTCACAAATCAAACCTGTATACTAAAATCCACTTTTCCCCTTTTTGGTCTTAGAGCCTATAACCTTCTTGACCCTCAAGTGTTTAGCAGACAAAAGGTGCATATAAAAAAAACTATACTACATTCCATAGATAGGCCGCACCTGATACCTGGGGGTACTTCTGCTTCTTTTACAGACAATGGGGAAAACCAGTATAGTTGGCCTGATGACCACAGACAATAATAGATATCTGTGGCTGGTTGTGTTCCTTTTAGAGGAGGTTATGCACAGAACAGACAAAATGCCAACTTGACGTATGCGTTTTTTCTTAGAGTTACTTAATGAGAAGATACCGAGTCAAGTTTTAGGTTACCTCTGATCTTTTTTCTTATTTATGACAAATGTCAATTTGATGTACGACAGAGTTTATGTACGACGGTATTTTCTTTCATCTTCTAGAAGATTTATGCAAAAACGAAATGTCAATTTTTATTTTATAGTGCTGTTGGTTACTTTAGAGGTGACCGGAATGACCTATGAGGCAAATGCCACCTGCAAACTGTTAATTTCAGTCTGGTTGTTGCATACAGCTTTTATTTTTTGGTGGGGGAGGGAGACGGCTTACCCCAGGTTAGAGAAAGGGGCCAGCTTACCCACTATCCCCCTCCCCACCCTCAAGACACCCCCCCGCTCATTCTACACTCCAACTCTCTCATTTTCTGACAGTTTCTATCAGAGCTATACAACACCCGGATAATGTCCAAAAGCATTCTCAGAATCTCCAAGTCCTGCACTGACACAGCCAGCCTTAGGCCGTAGTAGAATTCCTTATCCTCAACATTTCCAGACTTCGGACTGCCGGGGACTTTGCTGAATTTGCAACAGTACTGGACTAACAGCATCCCCAGTGTACGGTCACACTTGATCAGGTAACCAGCCCCCTCAGCCCCATCACCCATATACAGCACCCTCTCTCTCTTCGTACCACATGATGGAGCATCTTCCTGCTGCCCCGTCATTGCTCCTGCCTCTGCTGCTGGTCCTCCAGATAGGTAGCGCAGTCCAAGCAAGCTCTTTGGAAAGCATAAAATGCACTCTCCGGCAACCACACAGACCTAGACAGATCCCTCCCTTTCACATACTCCAGGGTCAAAGGCTTGTCGCGGATCATGTTAATAATCACCATAGGACAATTATAATCCAGTACAGAAACACTCGTCAACAGCTTCACGCTCATAGCACAGGCTCCAACATTATCAGACAAATTCCATACATATTCATAAGCACCATTTCCTGCCATTATCTGACCCCAACCATTAATAAACACCATCATTATTTTTTAAAGCTCTCTCTCCCCTACTTCACACACAAAAGCAAGTTATGCCAATTATTAAAAAAATAAAATAAAATCCTGCCAAAACCCCCCGGATCATAACCGAGATGAAACACACCATGATCTTTCTCATAATCAGCTACCTTTATTTCAGTGGAATCCATAAAATATCTGTACTTTATATTTCTGCTCCCTGCATGGATTACCTTACATTTATCTATGTTAAATATCATCTGCTAGGTATCAGGCCAGTCTAGGGGTAGGGAACACGTTTTCACTGACTGGGGCATGGTCACACAATTTCATTCAATATCATAAAGTTAATTCATAGCAAATAAATTAGTTCTTATATATTTGTTTTGGCATTAAACTCATCTTTATCTTAGTGTACTTTATAAATATGTCAGATTTATGTTACGTTTGTAATCTGACATCAAAGTATAGACATCGCAAAATGCAGTTTGGAACAATAGCAGACACATTATAAAAGTACATAGTAAGCAATGCTGGCAGTTTGTTTTGATCCCAAATATATGATCAGCAAAGTCTTGGCTACCTGAAGATGACTGAATGGTGTAGTTGCAACATTCAGTTAGATAAAAAAAAATAAGAAAAATGTAACTCATGTCCCTTTTTCTGGCTCTTTCACTGAATATGTAACAACTTTCATGTGTGTGAATGAGCCATTGACACCTGGCCACGTCCCTACCCCCCCATTTAGGGCACTGATGGGGATGTATCTGGATCACGTTTCACCGCTGCGTTGTTCATCAAATTACCTTGCGAATGCGAGCTGAATACGCGCTAAGACTACGTTCACACTGCCAGCCACATCATTCAATTCCGATTTTTTGCTTAGATCGGGTTTGTCTATTTTTACAGTTCACATTCATAAGTACAAGTGACATATATCTGACTGTAGCGTGAAGGCATCGATCCTCCGAAACGTCACGCATGCGCACATTGATGCGTTTTTACACGGGTCAACTGCGTCACCAAAAACAAAAAACGTCATATCTGTTGGACGACTCATGGCATTAAGGATGGAGGCAGTAGTAGTTCAGGTGTGTGTTGCACTTTGCTGTGGAGGGCGAAAAACAATAAATCAGCTGTATCTGAGCAGATCGAAAAGGAGAAAAAAAAAGTCAGGTGGCTAGCTTTTTCCGTTTTCGCAATTATTGCTGGAACTGCTGTTCCGAGAGATGTGTGGGTATGAGAAAGGAGCCAACAATGGTGGGACTGTGATGTAGCTAGATATACAAAGAAACAGTTTATAGCAAACTTCAAAATGTCGAGGGCTACATTTGAGTACCTCTGTCAGCACCTTAAGATGAGGATAACACAAAAAGACTCACAGTACAAGAAAGCCATTTCTGTTCAAAAACGACTTGCAGTTGGACTCTTGGCTTGCGACTGGGTCTGCCTACCGGATAGTAGCAAACCTATTTGGAATTGCGAAGTCTTCTGTGTGCTTAATTGTACATGAAGCGTGCATTGCTTTGCAATGTGAGATGATGCCTGAGTTAATAAAGCTGCTACAAGGAAGTGATCTCCGCGAAATACTTCTGGGATTCAAGACAAAATGGGGATTCCTGCAGTGTACGGGCGCATTACAGGGAGCCACATTTCGATAATGCCCCCCCCGGAGAATCACACTGATTATTTTAACCGAAAAGGCTGGCACTCAGTTATTTTAAGGCGTCTTGGACCACAGATACTGGTAAGTATTGCCTCTAAACTTCTTAACAATATACAACATAGTGTTATTGAATACAAATAGCAGCACCATTCAAATGATAATTGTATAATTTAATTAACTTGTACAAAATACATTTGAAGGTAGAATAATGTTTCAGGAAAAAGTAATTGTTAAAATACATTTTATGAATAAATCACCAGCATTATATTTTTAGGAAATACTGTGTGTATTAGTACACAGTACATTGTGTTACTCAGCCTTGCAAGATTGTCATAGATATTTAATGCCTTAATACTATCCCAACAGCTTCACAAATATCTATGTTGGATGGCCTGGAAGTGTCCACGATGCCAGAGTCCTAAAGAACTCAAACCTGTATGCAATGACAGCAAGAGAAGATCTTTTTTCCAAATGTAGGTACATGTTGCATCTACTTAAAATGCACAAATGTGTTATCAGTTCGGCATGTTACTCCATGTAGCAATAGATTAACTTTTTCATAAAAGATTTAAGTAGGGATGCACGATATGTATCGGACCGATAAACTATTGGCCGATATGAGATAAAATTACGTCATTTTTATTTCTCCGATAAATTAATTAAATCTGATAAATAGAGCCGATAAAGTAGGCTAATGGATTTGGGAAATTGCTTGCTAGCAGGTATACAGTGTCTTTTGAAACCTGTATTGTCATGCTCATTACGTCTTACTGGAATTGAGCACCAGCACACCACGAGATATAAAGAACCCAAGAGGTGAAACGCTGTATTGCAGCAGTTGCGCCCATGACGACGTTGTGCCACCCCCATTTTGGACCGAACGCTGTACATATAAAACATAAGGCATCGCGCAGTCAAAAGCGCCTACAGGTACCAACTTAAAACGAAATCATTTGTATCATTTTCCCCCTTCAGTCATTTATTAGAATA
>JABFEA020000002.1:15848787-15859169 GCA_019775915.2 Cyphomyrus plagiostoma | reverse complement strand
CCAGTCTCTATTGTACACTGCAGGGTCACAGAGTCTCCTGGCTGCACTGTGTCAGACACAGGCTGCTGTACCACAGTCCTGCTGTCAGATTTCTTATCTGAAAAAGAAACTTATAGTGAGATTTTGATTTCACTGCTGCAGTGCAGTGATTTCTATGCATTGCACCTGCAATTATGCTTAATTTAAATGCTTAAATGTTAAATATCGGTGTAAGCTATTATTTTATGTATTTACAAAGTGTCATCTTAATTAGTCATTTCAAAAGTCACCCTGGTATTTGCGGGAAGCATTCAATATACACATGTATTTTATTGACTTGACAACTAGCATACCATGTTAGGCTAATTAATACTTTAATCTAATTATTTCACTAAGTAAGTTAATTAAGTAAGTGGCAATCTGGTGGTAAAATTTTATGAAAACATGAAATGACAGGAGTGGTCCTGAAGAGAGTTCCGGGAACTGAAAATTTGTCTTCTAGCCATCCAAGAAGATATCAATTACTTTTTCGAGAACATAAGAAATTCTTTTTTTTTATTATGTTACTGTGAAATGTATAGGTATTGTAATGAAAAATAGTTTTTCCCTGAACAAATACACACTTACTACCCAGATAAATAATCTTAAACATTTTCTTTGACTGCTTAAGACTTTTGCGCAGTACTGTACATCAATAGATAATATTGTAGAGTATAGCTTTACAGCAATATTCTATTATGTGCTTTACTGAAAAACAAAGAGTCCTACTTACCTGTCAGCATGATAAAGGTTCCATTTCCAAATGTGATTTCATAATAGAACACAGCAGCACAGTAATACACTGCTGAATCTGATGGCTCCAATCTGGAAATGGTCAGGTTAAAACTTCCATCTATTTTCTGTACACTAAGGCGCTTCATTTTTTTAAATGCTTCGGAAAATTCACCATCTGCTAGGTAATAGGCTTTCGCCATGAGCTGGGGCTTCTGGCCAATAGGTTGCTTGAACCATGCAACAAAAGACAATTCATCCTTTGGACATGTGCATGTCAGAGTCACAGTGTCTCCAGTCTGGACCCTCATCAAGAGACTGGACTGATTAACATACACAGCCAGTGTGGTGTCTGTAAAAACAACATGTGGCTACCAATATTAGCCTTGGTAGAATGGACCTAGAAAAAATCCTCTGATACAACTATTTCCTCTATCAGTTTATTTGGAGCAAGCTAACAAAAACTGGCCAGATCAACTGAAAACTAGAGTCCAAACCAAGCAGACCATAAAATATTTTCTGGAGTAATTCTGCAATTGTGTCAATGTCAGTCAAATTTAATAAATACATTTTGTTCTACAAATATTCTCTTCTCTTGTACATTTAATAAATTGCACATTTAACATTTTTACTTACAGGCATAATAGAAGACCACAAGGAAAACACACAGTCTTGTTATGCTCATATCTTCTTTGAAACACGATAACAAAAAAAGAGTACAACAAGGAACTGAGAAACCGTATTAGAACCACTGTATGAAAGAAAAATCTCTATATGAGGGAACTAGTTTATTCAGTCTTTGAATACACAGAAATAATGAGCAACAAACATTCTGTGGTTGTCTCATACTTAAATTTTAGAAAGGAGGGACTAAGGAACTGAAGGGAGGGACTGATGTTTTCATGTTGAATTCAAGAGGAAGAGTACTTGTGTCCTATCTCTGTCTTTGTTCGTCATCTTCTTGCTATGATTATTATATTTTCCCATTATACTGTTATCAACTTCTCTTTGATCTATATTTTGAAAATTATGATGTTACATTGGTACATGATACATATCACCATCCTGGTTGCACTGAGTGATGAAAGAATGATAATTTATTAGATTTTTAACTCAATAACACCACATCCATAATTTTTATATTGTCTCATTTTTGCATTCATTATTTTTGTTTGAATATGTGGAGGACAGTCCCACAGACTGTGGATGAAGGAGAGGTGCCCTTTCCTTGTTAAACTTATCCTGGAGTGACAGGGAGTATCAGCTCAACAAGAACTGCATCTGGACTTTCAATTCATGTGGACCGACAAGATAAATTAATACAATGGTTGAAACAATGTGGACTCCAAGGGACCAAATCTCTTAAATGCCATGAAAAAACGGTGTCATGTAAGCATGAAAAGAGGTGTTCCAGTACTATAGGGTCTCAAGGGGAATTATCCATCTGTCCATTTTCTATACCCGTATGTCCTCTTCAGGGGCACAAGCCTATCCTGGAAGCTACAATCACAAGGCAGGGAATAACCTTAGATAATGCACAAGCCATTGCAAGGCACACACACCATTCGCATACACATTCATACATACAGGCAATTTGACAAATCCCATTAACCTTAGCAAGTGTTTGGGGGGAAACCAAAAGAGAATATTCAAACTCCACACATGCAGAGGTTCTTCACTTGTTCTACATTTACAAAATTCCTGCTGTGTTAGATTCAACTAGCACAGACTGGGTTAAAGACAATGTAGTACAAGAAACGTTAGCTGGTATGTATAATTTCTGAGCGATATGAAGAAGGGCTGAGATTCATAAACAGGTACTTTGCAAGCTGATCTTATACCCAGAGTGTATGGGGGTCTCGGATCTGGTAGTATCTCTTGGTAACTGGCTAAATTGTTCACACAAAAGCTTATCCCTTGTGATACGGGTGGTTCTATAGAATTGGTGCTATTTGTGTTTGACAAAGATTACAACAAAGTACATCAAAACTTTGTCGATATGATGTGACACAGTAATGTTTACGTAAAAATACTTTTTCTTCACCCAAATGTCGAAATCTAAGTTATTTTGCATTATTTTCTGAAATGTACACTTTAATTTAATCCTGTCACAGTCATGTTGTAATTAAAATATTTATGTTTACAATAGGTTCCTGATCATATTCTGGTATGATCTCTCAGTTTTGATGTCCTTGTAAATAATCATGCATTATGATTAAATTTTAAAAAAGAAACAATTTTTATGAACAAATATCACAGTTTTCTACTATAACAAGAAATAATATTAGTATGCATGCCTAAACTCATTCACTCATTCGTTAACTCAAACACACACACACACACCTGCACACAGATTGTTTCTATATCATTGTTGGGACTCTCAATTTATTTCTATGCGCGTAACCTTAATCCCAACCTTAACCCCCCTACCTAGCCCTCATCTTAACCATAAATAACCAAAAAGACTTATAAGATTTTAACTTTTTTGATTGCATTCATAGATTTTTATAAAATTGAGCTTATCAAAATGGCGACCTGAAAAATGTCCCCAAAAGTTACAGGATTACCACACATTTGAGACATTTTGATCCACAAATATGATGTATGCAAACCCACACACACCTCCTAATAACTGATTTGTTACTGATGCCCTTGGTATATTAAAGTGAAATGGACTGTGAAAAAAGTCATAATCTGTCGAAATTCTTTAGACATTGAGGTGCATGCTTGTGCATGCTTTTCTTCAGCTCATCACACAGGTTTTCAATGGGGTTTTTGGGGCACAGCATACGTGATATTGCTATGTGTGGGCATGTTTTGGTTTCCCTTTGCTGGAATAATTTAAAAAAATGAGAAAGAAAAAATCAACAGCTAAATATGTGGTTTTTCACTCTGTGAACATGTAAAACCAGTGAAAGTGGTGATGTCCTTCCGATCACAATGCCCTTCTGTTCTTTAACCACAGGCTACATCTCAACATAACTTGGACCATTTATTGACAGGCTTTAAGTAGGTCACTAAGGATATGTAGGACAGAGGAGGGGCAAAAATGCAAAGTTTGCTGGTCAACAGTCTGCGGTGTTGTTGCCACTTGACATACATGATGGGCTTGATTTAGGACAGACACATCCGAAAACTGCAACCTACAATGAGGACGCTGGTTAAATATGAACAGGAATAGCTGAAAGCAAGAGCTGCTCAGAATAGACTGGTTGCATGAATGTGTGATTAGACATTAGTATATGATGCTATGTGTTGATATACATTACATACATGACATTCATGGAACATACATGTGTAAAATTGATTTGAAATGTTTGAGCTAAATAGGATATAGCATAGAAAGAACATTATCAAATTTTAAAAATCATATTTCCATAAAGTTCAGAGTTTCAGTGCTTATTAAAAAAAATAAAAATAAAGAAGCAAAAGGGAATGGGTTTGTTGAAATAATGTCTTTTTATTAGCTTTCTATTTTATTATCTGACACCTGGGTTCGAGTCTCCGCCTGGGTTACGTCTGTGGAGTTTGCAGGTTCTACCCGTGTCGTCGTGGGGTTTCCTCTGGGTACTCCGTTTTCCCCCCACAATCCAAAGACATGCTGAGGTTGATTGGAGGTACTAAATTACCTGTAGGTGTGCATGTGTGAGTGGTTGGTGTGTGAATGTGCCCTGCGATGGGCTGGCCCCCCGTCCAGGATTGTTCCCTGCCTCGTGCCCATTGCTTCCGGAATGGGCTCCGGACCCCCCACGACCCAGTAGGATAAATGGATGGATGGTTTTAGATGGAATATAAGACTTCATATCTGAACCTCAGATTGCGAGTAACTTGGTTCGCGAGTGTTTTGCAAGATGAGCAAGAATTAATACATTTTAACTTGATAAACGAGCGAGGTCTTGCAATACGAGTATTATGTATACACTTTGTCTGCCTAGTGTCACCTAATCACAACTGAGCCGATGGTTCTTCTTTCTCTCTCTCGCTGCGGGATTGTGGGTAATCATTTCCCATGCTTGGTATCGGTCTGCGTGCCTCACTCATAGTCAAAATTTAATAGAAAAGCACCACCTAAATAAGGGTGTAGCTGTGCATGTGCTGAATCTGTTTAATGACAATGCAATGTCCACATTTCGCCGAAATCGAAAAAGAGGCAAAAGCGGCTGTCATTGAATAGGTTCCTTGTTAAAGTAGCAAAAAAAGAAAAAGATTTCAGTGGGCCAACAGATAGCAGTGATTCCGTTAGTTATAGTGAAATTCAAAATAAAATAACTCTTCTCTGAAATAACAAAGTAACTCCTCTCACCATCTCCCTCACACCATTCACAATTCTTTTCAAAGGTAAAGTGCCGGATAATTTGCTTTATGTATTTTACTTTATATTTTGTATGAATCATTTTTATATGGATATTTTTGGGTTGCGGAACGAGTCATCTGAGTTTCCATTATTTCTAATGGGAAAATTCGCTTTGATGTATGATTGCTTTGGATTAAGAGCACGTTTCCGGAACAAATTATGCGCGTAATCCAAGGTTTTACTGTACTTGCTTATGACATTTTGAAGTCAGAGTGGAGTGTGCTTTTATGGTTTTGCTGATCTTTAGCACCACCTGCTGATTTCTCAATTTGTTGGGCACACTTAACATTCTCACAAATATAAGTGTATTTATACTGATAAAAGAGATTAAGCTAAGGTTCCAGCATGCAAAGTAAGAAATGAAGAATAATTTGGAAATTATTCAGATTGTTTTAACTGGTCAAGGAGGCCCAGCAACGGCTCCACTTCCTGAGAATCCTCAGGAAAAACCAGCTGGAAGAAAAGCTGCTGCTGTCCTTCTACTGATGCTCTACTGAGAGTGTGCTCACCTACTTGTAACCCCTGACTCATGTTAAGTAGTCTAGGACAAGCCGTATAGACCGCTTGTTAGGTTCGACAAGATTACAACAGACAAATGAGGTGAATGCGGAATGAAATGGCTGGAGGGAAGGAAATGAGCAAGAATAATAGTTATTATTTTGTAGAAAAGTAAAAATAAAATAAGGTGCCATTTAACAATTTCAAAAATAGTAAAAACAATAAGCCAGCATAACAAAAGAAACAACCCTATTGAGGATTTCAGTTTGTCTTTTTTTGGTCATTAGTCAGGTCAAGGTGTTTCTCTGGAGAGAAGAATGAAGTTCTTCAAACAAGGGTTCAGTTCAGTTCTGGGCACAGGCTCGCTATCTTCATCCGGAGAGAATCCAGGAATCCGTTCCAGTGTCTCTTTTCAGCACCAAAATGAAACCTAGCCTACAGAACAATAATGATATTATTGCAGAATAAAGCCCATTCTACTATTTCTTCTCACAGCCATAGCTTAATTTTTGTCTTCAGTTCTCATATTACCACAGTAATATATTACACGCATGTTTTAAACCCAAAATATCCTTAGTTGTACATGAAATTGTATTTAACCATGTAAAACAAATAAATGAATTTCTTTCTTTTTATCCCTTTAAACTCTTTTAACCATGAAATTATTGATTTTTAAATCATCCTTTAAGGTTTTGTGAATTATGAGACGAAGTACAACCAACTTATCATTCCATAGAATTTACTGTAACCTTTCACATAGCAAACCATCAAAATATACATTTAACATTAAATATTACATTTGACCAAAAAGAATGCATAAAAACAGAAGTGCTTCATTACATTATTGTAAACTAAAAGTCACTTTTGGTAAAACCACATTTTAAACAGAAACAGCATTTTTACTGCTGTTTTAAACAGAAAGGAATAGAAAAAAAACACTCGCGATGTAGCGTTAACTTTAGCACGACACTATCACTTTTGTTTAACAAGCACATGGTCTCAACTCACCAATATGAGGTATCGGCGTGAACACGGCAAGGAACACAGCCACACCACCTCTAGTTCATGATCCCATCAACAAGGTGACCCATTTACTTCAGCATGAACCGTCTTGTTCATTCTCAGTGAAAAAAGGCCGAGAGCTAATATGTAATTTTGGTCCACTGCTCGGAAGGTGGGAATAATATTGCTCTAATCAAATGAAATTACTAGCACCCAACATGATTGTGAAACGTAAAAAATAATAAAAGTTAGACACAGGATCACACTTCTTCTTTTAAAAATAAAAGTTCTTCAAAATAAAAGACTGCAAATTTATTGCTAGAATTAAAACGGAGAAAAAGTGAATGTTTTCTTTACTGGGTTACATACTACATATCCACTTGGTACAACAGCTGCTCAATGGCGGACAGGAAGGGCCTGCAGAGGGTCATCAACACTGCTCAAAAGATCAGTGGCTGTGCACTACCTTCCCTGGAGGACATTTTTTGTCAATATTCAAAGAGATCCCTCCCACCGTGGACATCACTTGCTCACAGTGTTGCCTTCTGGAAAACGTTTTATGTCAATCAAATCTCATACAAAAAGATTTAAGAATAGGTTTTACCCTACTGCAATATGCATCTTGGACTCTTTTCAGTCATTTAATACATACAGTGCTGAATGAAAGGTAGGACCATGCTACATTTTAGTCTGTGCAATATAAATTTTAGTGTATTTTTTATTGTGCTAGGGTATTGCATAATTCATTATTTATTTTTACATTTTAATACAGTTAATAGAAAGACCAAATTTTTAAATATATTTAATCATTCTATTTGTATATGTGTTTAAATGTTTAATTTGCACTGAAGAGACTGCATCCAATGTCATTGTGTTGTAGGCTTATAGAGACGCTGGACGCGGGGATTCAGCTAAGCAAAGTCCCTTGATTCAACAACTGGAAAAACTCTCTCTCTCTAGATCAAACTCGCCACTCACCCCTCACCACAATCAGGCATCACCTAACAATCACAGAACAATTTGTCCCGAACAGACATAACATTTTCCCCCCTTTGGGGTTTCAAACGTGAAAGGAAGACATAAAGTTCTTTAAGTACTCTGGCCGTGCCGTTGTGCGTGCTGGCCTTGGGAATCACACAACCGAGGGTGGTGCTAACGGTGGTGGGGAGGTTGGAACTAGGGCGATCTCACTTTCGACATGGTTCATGCTGGTGGGTAGGGCCATGGCAGGAACTGATCGAGACAGGAGGTCCACAATGATATTACCTCGGCCTGGTGTAAACTGCTAGGTGTAATTATACTGGTGTAGATGATCATACCACCAGTGCAATATCAGAGACTTGTGGCCAGTGCCTGCAGAGGACAACAGAATAGTCAGGGCTGTGGTGTGAAGTGGTGACCATACAGGTAAAGGCGCAATCTCTCGCATGCCCAGATGCAGATAAATACCTCACGCTCCCCAACTGAATACCATTGCTCAGTTTGGTTGAGGGCCCGAGAGGTAAATGCGACAGGTTTCTCGATGCCACTCTGCACCTGTTATAGTACAGTCCCAATGGCAGTGGCTGAGGCATCACAGGTGACCACGGTGGGGCTGCATATGTCAAAGTGTGATAGCACCAGAAGCGAGGTAAGTTGTACTTTCAGAGACCGTACTGCTCCAGCGCACTCTGGGGACCACACCCATGGAACATCCTTTCGTAGCAGCTGCCACAGAGGGGCTGTTACAGCTGAATACTGTGGCATGAACATCATGTAGTACCCTATCATGCCCAGGAAGGAGGCAAGCTGAGCAGCTGAGGTGGGCTCAGGAACAGAGACTGTGCATTGGACTGAAGGGGAGAAATGCCCTCAGCAGACAGACAAAAGCCTACATATTCTATGGCTGGCACAGCAAAAACACACTTGTCAGATTTAAGGGTGAGCTTATGCTTGGCCAGAGCTTCGAACACACAGTGGAGGGATTTGTCATGAATTTCCATGGTTGCACCATGTATCACCACATCATCAAGCAAAATGACTACACCTGGTATACCCGCCAGCACCAGGCCGTGATCTTTTGGAAACAGGAGGGGGTGGACCTAAGACCAAAAGGCATCCTAGCGTAACGGAAAACACCCAGGTGTGTTACAAAGGCCGTGAGGTTTCTGCTCCCTGGGTGAAGGGGCACCTGAAGATAGCCTTCTCCGAGGTCCAGCTTAGACATGGAATTGCGCCATGAGTTCCTCTAGCATTGGTAAAGGCTATCTGTCCGGGATTATTGATTTGTTGACCGCGTCCAGATCCACACAGACACGCAGAGCACCGGATTTCTTTCAGACCACAATTAGATTGGACACCCGTGGTAAAACATCAACTGGTTCTATAATTCCATCCTCCTGCAGCCACTGAAGTTCAGCAAAGACGCCATCCCTCAAGACTAGTGGAATGTGACACAGTGGCTGAATTCCTGCAGTCACCGAGGGGTCAATGAGTGGCTGATGGGCAAATGCTAAGAGACAGCCCAGCCCTTCAAACAGGGATGACCACTTAGGTAACTGTGCAACACCAACAGTCAAGATGGCAGCACCTCCTGTGTCTATTGGTGAAAATCCCAAAGCTGTCAGCAGGTCCAGCCCCATTAAATTTGCCCCTCAGCAATAGCTAACCGTCACTTCAATGGAACCCAAGAGATAAATTTTGGAATCCCCATAACCAGGCAGGACAGCAACAGCCATGGAAGAGGGTATGGTACGTATTAGTGTTCAGTAAAGAGGTGCTTGCACCTATGTCTAGCAGCAGGGGAAGACCCAGTTCATTTATGTTCACTGTACAGGACTTGAATTTTATGGGCCCCGCAGTCACCTGGTGTATTGTTGTCTTGTAAGATGCATGACCAGGTCTAATGTTAAGTCCGGTATGTTCCCATCTGGGCTGAATGGCGGCTGCGGTTGATGCTGCGCCTCGCGTAGTACTGACTTATATGTACTGCTTGGCTCAGTGTAGAATCCATCTGCGTCAGTTTAGCTGCACATTCAGCTGCGCTCTCAATTTGGAACGCAATGGCAACAGCTCTACCTAGCATCAGATCGTCTGTTTCGAGGAACAACGTGTCTGTGTAAGGATTAGTAGTGTGTTCAATAAGCTGATCACGGACCATCTTTTTCGTCAAAGCGCCGAACTTACACAAGCTGAGCTGACTCACCCGGGAGCTGCCAGAGCTGTCTGAATAGAAAGCGCCATAGCAGTGCACTCTGTGGGGCGGGGAACTGGTCTTTCTGAAGCTGCATAGTCGCCACGTAGCTTGTGTTGGTGTCACTGCTGTACAGTGTATCTAAACCTGCAGCTGCCAGGTATGTTTTGAAAGACTGGTGCCAGCGGTTCCATGGAATTGGAAGCTCGCCGGGCAGTGCAAGCAAAGTCACTTTAATCAACAACCGGAAAAACTCTCTCTCTCTAGATAAGACTCGCCACTCAGGCATCACCTAACAATCCCAGAATAGTTCATCCAGAACGGACATAACACATTGTACTTGGTATAATGACAATAAAGATTCTATCCCATGTAACAGAGCAGTATTTAACATTCCTTGTAGAAAGAATGCCTTCTCTGCTTTTATAACTCCTAGATGAATCAAAGTGTAAGGAAAAGTAGTAAAGATGTCCCAGTGTTCTTGGTTGATCATTTGAATACAGACAATGTTAGCAAGTTATCAGCATGGGGGGGGGAGTCTGGGAGAGAATAGGGGCTCCCATTTGGTACCACTAAGATGATAAGGAATATAATCCAATTTACAGT
>JABFEA020000002.1:15819040-15831215 GCA_019775915.2 Cyphomyrus plagiostoma | reverse complement strand
CCAACCAGATGAACTTGGGATGGGATGAGGTTACAGAGGCCCAGGCTACTTGTAAAATGTAGCCTTTTTTAATATATTACAATTAAACAATTGGCCACAAAATGTTTCAAACCAAAACATGCTGGGCCTCGGCCTACTAACACAGAGTACAAAATCCTTCAAGTCTCAATCATAAAAGGCAAGTTTCGCTTGATGACTGTGAACATCTCCGCATTTTTTGATGTCAGCTGGTTTCTTTTGTCATCAATAACGTTTGCAGCTGTGCTAAACAGTCGCTCACTATCCACACTTGTGCACGGTGAACAAAGATATGCTCTAGCCGGGTATATGCCAACGGAGAATGCTTAAAGTACCCAACGATGCGTCTCCCTGAGGCTGTGATATCCAAAATACTTTGCTGGGATAATACCCCCTCATGCACAGCAAGCTGGAGAGTGTGTGCCACACACAGCAGGCCTGGGAAATCTGCGTCTCTCATTGCTTCCTGCATGTTTTTGGCATTGTCTGTTAAAATTTCTCTTTGGATCCCCTGTGACTGAAACATGCCGCTAAATGTGTTCACCAAAGCCTCCTCAGAATGTGACCCTGTGAAATCCTGACACTGTACCACAATGTTGTGTCTTTCGAAGTTAATAAAGTGTGCTGTTAAGCTTAGCAGGGACATTGGACAGGCGTCTGCACTCCATATATCGCTTGTGAAGCTAATATATACACTATTCTTCAAAAGCCTGTCAATGCTTGTGTTCACTGTTTGGTACAGCGTGGGGAGACACACATCAGTTAGGTATTTCCTGCCTGGGGGGTCGTATCGTGGATCAAGGCAGCTTAGCAGGCGACGGAACCCTTTATCCTCCGCAACGGATAGAGGTTGTTCATCGAGGCAAATGAATGAATGAATCGGTGGCCGATCAATCGGAGCATCACTAGTATGTTCTGTAGAGCAGCCATGGATGTTTATGTTTCTGCACGCTGAGATAGCATTGATCATGTATGAGTGCTCTCAGACTTCTAGATTAAGGCAGGAATAATTACAGCTCCTGGATCTAAGCAGTATGGAAATGCTGCAGGGGCTAATTATTTACTGACAGCATTTTGTTACTGCCATCAGTACAGAAATTAGAGGAGTAGCTGTCCAATTTTTTTTTCTGGAAAGTTAATTTCTCATATGAGCTCTGAGTCTAATTTTCCACTTGCTGGTTGAAGTGTACTGGGGAATTTTGTGCTTGCCAGATTGTCAGTAGGCCACCTAGAGTCATATGTCTCCCTGGAGCATACACAGCAGTATATCACTGGTGGCAATAGGGCTTCCTAGCCAAGAGGCTCTGGAGCTGATGATCGCAGAGACAATGCTAATCCTGATCCCAATGCAGTACAATGGTGCATTTGGGCAGTTCTCAACCAAGCTGTCCCGCTATTACGTCTCAGTCATTCAGCAGAAGTAGCTATGTAAGGGTTAAATAAGTGTTATCTATTCATACATGAAATAGACACATTGAGGTTCTTCTTAGTGTTGTAGAAGGACTGGAATGGGCAACTTTAGATTCACAAGCTCATATTCTTAACCATTATGGGACATATTGTTCTATGCTAATATTTGAGTATTGGAGTTTTCATTTCATAACATAAATGCACCTGTAAAACCAAGATGAAAAAACATGTCAAAAGTATTAGGGGTGTAACAATACATCGATATGTTGATTCAACGGCAAATGATCCGATGCATCGATGTGACCGCATAAAAATCGATACATGTGTTTTTATTTTCTCGACTGATCCAGTACTGTTTTCATGATCCACTCTGACGTATTCATGGTCTATATACCAGGGGTATATGCCCAATAGCTTGATCACGGTCTACTGGTAGACCGGGTAAATCGTATGGCATAAAAAATTGCATGAATGGCGCGTTCAACCGCACCAGCTGCTGCAAGCTACCGAGTCGCATAGTTAGCCTACAATTTATTTCTACTAAACTTATGAAAGGGAGCTGGACCAAGTAAGAAGCCAAAAACCTACCACTTCCATATACTGTATAATGAGAAGTAATTAACTTCTGAGGAGGATTCTTTGCCTTCAAGTAACCTCAGCTGACATTTCACATGAGAGTTTAACAAAGAAGTACTTTGTAGTTTGTTTAGTCTTGCGTTCTCCTTTCGAATGAATTTCTTATTTGTCAGTGGCAAGAAGCTATCATGAACTTCTGAACCCATATTACACTAACAAATGGAAGTAAGAAGTTCCCTGTTTGTCTGACAGTGTGTGACAGTGTACATTCAGGGGTCACGTTATTAGATACACCTGCTTGTTAAGACTTGAGGTGGCCACAGGGTCTATTCAGCCGGCCTTCATGTATCCAGTAGTACTGTTCATCAGTTAAGTAGTTAAGTACTAATGAGTGTTGTTATTCACAGGTTTCTGTGTAAAGGGGCAGGAGATTGATTGCTACGCAGTGAGCTGATAGAAGCAGCTCTGAAATAAAGTTGTCCAGGGCAGTTCAGACACATGGTGTATTTTATCCTTCTCTATGTGTGTCTTCTGTGCAGATGATGACAGCAGCAACCAGGGGAAGGTGGAGAATATGTTGGAGAGCTTGGGACGCAGTTTGCACCCCGAGCTCATGAAGGTATGATTTGTGGGGTGGGGAACTGGAATGGCAGGCTAGTCCTGCAGTCCAATATGTTGTTACAGTAAGCATTCATATTTTTAAATTTATAATTAAATATGTATTTCATTGTTTATGATAAAAAAAAACATAATTATTTATTTGACTGTGAAAGACTTAAAAATCACCAATATGCAGAAGGCCTCATCTTATGTTTGGAGAGATAAGAGATTTTAGGAATATTAATGGTAATGCTAACTTTCACCTCTCAGATTATGGGCTTGACTTTGGATCCAGCCTCTATGACCATCATGCATGCTTCCTCTCGGTACATGCACTTTTAGGCTGTGAATGAATATTTGTTTGTGTGCTGCATGCATTAATGCCATACCCATTCTTGGACTTTGCATCAGGGGATGGGTTCTGATAGGATGAAATGGATCAGAACATAAATAAAATAACATTAAAAAAAAGTTAGTTAATTGGAACCCTTTAACTGAGCATTGGAAGGCAAGAGAGAAATAGCATTGTCTTCCTGTTTTATTTAATCGCCATATTATTGCAAATGTATAGCCAGCTTTACTTCTGAAATACAAATGTTAATTTTCAGAATGAGTGTAAAACATGCTGAGTCTAGTGACATTTCATGGTTGCATAGTGAAGCTAATTTTCAGAGATATACTGAGAGCTGCTGTAAGGGGACAGTGGGCCAATCTGTTACTTCCAGTATGACTGTTGGATGTCAGGCCTTCCATGTGATTTTATTCTTGAAAAGAGGAGTTGGTCTTGTTACCCCCAAAGAGATTCTATGAGATGCTGTAACTGCCCTTGTGTGACAATGTAGGTCATCCTCTGAGGCCCTGTAACTGCTCTTGTGTGATGATGTTAGGCCATCCTCTGGTTCACTATAACTGCTCTTGTGTGATGATGTTAGGCCATCCTCTGGTTCACTGTAACCGCTCTTGTGTGAGTGACAATGTTAGGCCATCCTCTGGTTCATTGTAACTGCTCTTGTGTGATGATGTTAGGCCATCCTCTGGTTCACTGTAACTGCTCTTGTGTGATGATGTTAGGCCATCCTGTGAGACCCTGTAACTGCTTTTGTGTGATGAATAAGATGTACAGCTACAGTGACTCATTTTAGGTGCATTTCCTCTGATTGCTCCACTTTGCACCCACGATCCAGGCAGATGTAGGTTAGGCGAAGGACTAACTTCCTTAGTCTGCATGCCCTGTGCTTCTCCGCTTCCTGGGATGGGCTCCAGGCTCATCTGGCCTTGGGTTTGATAAGTAAATATGGGAATTGTCCAGATTGATGTTAGGCAGCAAATAATGTGGCATGATAGAGCTCAGAAAGGTTATAAGGAAAATCCTGGTCCATGGAGCTAAATCACTGTATTTGGTGTTTTACTGTTGCTTTTTCAGTATGCAAGAGAAACAGACCAGCTGAATAAAATCAACAGAAACGAAGGCAGGCCCAAGCTGTTCATGCTGGACCCTGAAACACAGGTAACTACTTTTTCCTGACACTACATCTAAATTTACATAATATGATTAATGTTATGTTGTGTCCAGTACATGTTTCTTTATTTTACTGTATGGATGGCATGGTGACTCTGGTCGTAACACTGTTTCCTCATGCCTCCAGCATTGGGGGTTCAGAATCCAGCTCCCACTCTGTGTGTCTCTCCATGTCACCCAGGGTCTCACCAACAGTCCAAAGCCATGCTTTAATTAGGCTAATTGGAGTCTCTTTATTGTCCATAATGAATTCTATGTGTGAAAGGGTGTTTGCATGTGTGTGCATGTGTGTGAACCTTGTGATGGACTGGTATCCCATACAGGGGGTACCCCAGCCTTGTGGCAACCATTGGTTCCTGGGACTGAGTGACCCTTTTTACTGTGTTGCATTGGATTAAAGCATATGCTCAATAAGTAAACTGTATTTGTTTGAGGTTATGGTTTGAATTTGACATTAGTGCAACTTTCATAACCGTACAAGTGTATAGATAGACTTTCTGCTACCTTAGAAAAAATAAAGGTTAAATAGAATTAAAATAAATTTCCCACTTCTTCCCCCACAGAGATTGGACTTCTCTGGCATCGAGCCAGATGTGAAGCCGTTCGAAGAGCGAGTTGGCCACCGTATTGTGGTCACCTGTCATGACCTCATGTTTTCCCTGCAGTGCTCCATCAACGAGAATGATGGTGGAGCCACAAATGTACGCCAGCTGCTGTGCCAGCAGCACAGATGAAACTTGCACTAAATTATACATGTTTTATGGCAGTAGTAACCGAATTATACTATTCATTAAATTATATTAATTTAAAATTGAAAGGAATTGCTGAGACTGCTAAATAGAACAATGGCATTCGTATAAAAAAAAAAAACAGGAAAATAATGACATTTATATAAGCATTTTTTGCAAGTTACACACTCCAGTACGTAGTATGTGTCTTGCATGTCTGGTTCATTTAGCATATCATGCATCTGGAGACCAGAATCCAGAGATGGTGTTAGAGTAGGGTCAAGGGCTTCCAGGGCATTGCTGCCATTTATTTCCTCCCTTTAAAGTGTCGCACACTGTTTAGTATGTTTAGCAGTGTTTCAACCATGTCTTCTGAGGGATGCTATAGCCTTTTCAGTTTCATACAGAAATAAATGAAAACGTTAATCATGTATTCAAAGGGTCAGTGAGGCAATGCATTTTTCAATCAATGTTCTGCTTCTTGACACAGTGAGGTTGCTGATGCACAGAGAGGTTGCTGATGTAGCAGTTGGCCTTTGCCCAGTGATTTCTTTGCTTTTGATAGAGCTGTGCTGAAGCAGCTCACTAATGTTATCAAGGCTCTGGGGAGGTGGTGGCCTCCATAACCCTTGCTGAAGCTTTGACATGCTTAATATTATTACTGTATAATAATATATTTCCTGGCAATATATTTCCTTTGACACTGGTTAGTGATGCATCCTGCCAGGCTGGGGGAATCCCAGCTGTTTTCTAATTCCTTATAGTTTCTTCTGCAGCCTCTGGTGGCCATCTGATCAACAATTGGGTTATCAGGTTGGCACAGTGAAAGTAAAGGGCCTAACTGTGACTCCACATATTTGTCCTGTTAATATGCAGCATTGAATGGATGCAGTGTGCTGTAATATTACAGAATGCATAGGTGTGTGGAAAAGGGTGTTAAAATCTGTAAGCACAGTTTAGTGTTGTGTATCAGATTACTCAATAAATTGTAGGCATGTAGTAAAATGCACTACTGTTATGTGTATTACAGTATAGTGCTATGTTTATCAGTGTACAGAGTAATGTAGAGTGTTGTGTCGGGTGTATTGGTACATAAAATAATATAGAATACTTTGCTGTATCAGTATATAGAGTAATATAATGTAATATACAGTGCTGTGTTGTAGTGCATATTGCTATATAGAGTACTTTGTTGTGGGGTGTATCAGTATGTGGAATAATATAATATAACTTTTTCAAGTGTGAATCAGTATATAGAGCCAGATTTAATTATGACTTAAAAACGTTAAATGTTGTGGATCATCTAAAGTAGTGGTTCACAAATGACTGTGTACCACCATCATAACTGATGTGTGATACCTTTGCATACCATACAAGGAGTCAAAAAATAATAGCTATGTTTTTTTAAAAAAACAAATAAATAACAGATTGGAGATAGATAACACATAGGCTAGAAGGCTGAACTGAGAACCAGTTCATAAATCTTTATCTTGCTTTGTGTGTAGCCCAAACCTGCTTCCCTGACAAAGAGGATAACTGGTGGTTAGTCACTCTCAGGTATCCACACCGGGTAACTTGTACCAAGAATCGTATGATATTGCCCAGCCCTAATACAGAGGACTGTGTTGTAGTGTGTATCAGTATATAGAGAAAGTTAGTCAATAGTAGTCTGTATTAGTGCATGAGATTATGTACAGTACTGTGTTGTTAGAGGCAGTTTAATGTTCAGCCAAATAGTTACTTCAGCATTAGTTTAAATACTATAACTTGTGGCCATAGGTGGAAATTAGCGGGAACACATTTTAAAATGGATTTGAGAAAACACTTCTTTACACTGTGTGTAGTTAGAGTATGGAATAGTCTTCCTGTTAGTGTAGTGCAAGCTGAATTCTTGGGTTCGGAGCTAGATAAGATTTTAACAACTCTGAGCTATTAGTTGAGTTCTCCCCAAGCTTGATGGGCCGAATGGCCTCCTCTCGTTTGTAAATTTCTTTTGTTCTTAAAATGCATGTGCCTGACAGGTTATGTTACTCCTCCCCACCCACAGGTAGAGCCATTCTTTGTCAGCCTGGCGCTGTTTGATGTCTCCAAGGGATGCAAGATCTCGGCTGACTTCCATGTGGACTTGAACCCCCCCAGTGTGCGTGAGATGCTGTCTGAGGGTTTGGCTCAGACCATCGCAGAGGCAGGTGCCGGGCACTGCAAGGACTTGCCCATCCTGCAGAGGGCATCAGAGGCATTGTTACGCTTTCCCACACAGGTGTGTACAGTACACCTTATTTGCATTGAGACCCTGACAGATGAAGCACAGTGTCCCCTAATGGCCAGCAGTAGAACACGCATTCCTCCATTTACAAACATTTGCTATCTGAATTTTCCTTTTAACTCAAAAATGAGGAATTATCACCTGTCTGTTTCTGAACTCATGTTTGATTATCAGTCAGAATCAATCAAATTTTATTTATAGAGCACATTTAAAAACGATAATGTTGACCAAGTGCAACACATAGATATTAATAGTAATAAACTTCAATAAATTATCCAAAGGTCTTCGTTTGAAAGTGGCCCAAATCTGAGAAGAAAAGTTGTTTTTAATTCTCTTCTCTTCACCATCAGTTTTTATCTGATTATAAATTAAATATACTAGGAATAATGTTTCCAATTTGCACTTTTTCACCTTCTGAACTGAAATGGAGAGGGAGGAGCTTGACAAGGTGCTAACCAATCCATGTCCAAGGAGTTCTTTTAATGTCATTTCCTGTTCCTTCTTCTTAGGCTTGGGTGGTATCTATTTTTTCATACTGTCATGCTTTCTAGACATTTCACCTTGGTATATGACGCTATTTTTTTTTTTACTTAACACTGTGCGCTACAATATATTGCCTCAATGCAGCATCTCAGTATTAAATAATACCTTCGGAATTTGTAAATACTGCAGTGTCCTGTCATACTGTCATACCACCCAAGCCTACGTCTTTTACCTCAATGTCTTTTAAATTTTAATACACTTACAGCCTTGTTTGTTTCAAGGAGGGTCAGCTGTAGACCGCACTGTGTCTCAGGTGTTACACAACAGCCCCCCAAGCTGGTCACACGGTACCTTTAAACGGGGACACAGACACTCATTTTTACATTAATTATGAAAGGGACTAAGACTAAATTCAGAGTCTTCTCTAAAACATTTACTACATGTAAAAAGAAGTATAAAACTTCTTATACTGTACATTCTTTGACTGAGCTTTGCGCTTAGGGAATTCGGATTTTGAGAGTAAGGAGTTGCGCTAGTGGTTGATAAATGGCTGTGTGGAGTCCTGTAGTTGGCCTTCTCTTCCCAGTTAAGGCAGTAATTAATCTGAACAAATGTTCAGCTGACTGCATGGTTCAAATTACATGCTGCATACACCGCTTTGTTGGAAAAAACAAACAGTGCTTGTCACTTAAAATACTTGTGTGTGAGTGTAATGTTAGGGCTTCTTCTGCTGGTACTGCCAGCATGAGCTTTAAGGTCGGGATGTGTCCAGGTGGTGCGGGGCGACTCCAGGCAATCCTCCATGCATACCTGTCACTGGGCTCCCATGTTACTTGACGTGGCGGTTTGAAGCAAGCCTGGAACAAGGTGGGGAGAATGTGAGCCTCATGTGGCTCAGTGGGCTAAGCCTGTGTGTCTGCAATCTTGAGGTTGCTGGTTCAAAACCCAGCCTCAGCATGTCTGTGGGTCCTGGAGCAAGGCCCTTAACCCCCAGCTCCCAGGGTGCAGCTACAGGTGGCTGCCCTTTGTGGACAACTTACTCCACAAGGAGCAAGTTGAGGCAGGTGTAAAGACATTTCCCTACAGGGATCAATAAAGTACCAATTATTATTATCCACCTGCTGTGACCTGTCGGGCTGTAGTGTGGGGGTGGGTGTAGTCCGTGACTCCCTGAGGATAGCTTTTAGTTGGAGACAGAAACCTCAGGCTTCCGGGGTGTTGGTTAGTCACATAGGAGTGTGCTGACATGTCCCCGGACACACTTATGGAGACAGTGCTGGCTGTGCAAAGACTTCCGGTGAACATCAGAGACTCTTAGCTTTGCCATGCGTAGACTGTGACCTTTTTTAAAGTCATCATAACACAGAGAAGAGAAGGCCGGTCACTACTGGTTCCAAATTGTTCTCCTGCTTTTATGTCCTGTAGAGGTGAAGCATTCAGAACCAGGCAAACATATACACAGGGCAGTAGCTGCTTTTAATGGCTCATAAACTCACTTAGAGTTGCCGTCCCATCCTCCAATTCCCAGGGCATCTTCTCAGTAACTGACCCGCATCCCGACATCTTCTTGTTGGCGCGCATTGAGAAGGTGCTGCAGAACAACATCGCCCACTGTGCTGAGCCTTACATGAAGACCTCTGACATGAGCAAGGTTTGTGTACACTGTGTCAGACAGACAGCTGCAGCTACGAATGGCTGCATGTTTTGTAGTATATAGATAAGTAGCCTCGATTCTACTTTCTTACATTGATAAACCTGTGTATTTCCTGTAGCCATCATTCACACATATACCTTTATTTTGTCCATATTTATTAGCCTATATGTGGCATATAGGGATGTCACCTATTGCCCCTGTATCTTGGACACATTGTTTAGCCTGTGTTTTCCAGTAGCTAAGCTACAGACAAATATAGTTCATTGTGTTAGTTACATGTTAGCTACTGTTTCCCCCCAGACTGCCCAGAAAGTCCTGAAGGCAGCCAGACAGACATGTCAGCGGCTGGGCCAGTACAGAATGCCCTTCGCCTGGGCAGCCAAGTAAGCACTCTTACATGTACCGCCCAGCTTCAACCCTCAGTGAAGATGGACTGTGGTTTGATTTTTTTGTAGGGAATCACCAAATTTTGACTGAGAGAGTATAGGGGTTAACACCATCAGTGAATCTGCTGAAGCAGCTTATGCAGATTTAAAAAAGGTTTAAGATACATCAGTCATGTGCTTACAAGTATTCCTGTACTGCAGCATTTTCTATAACAATTGTTCTATTCTATCAGGCATATTTAAAATGTAATTAAATTAAACAGGTAGTTGTGAAAGAGTAGCAGCATCCCTCAGATTACTGCCCAGGTTTATAATCGCTTAGCTTGCTAAAGCAGTTCCCCATGGACTAAGGTACACATGCGTGATTTTCTCAGGTCACCACTAACTAAAGTGCAAAAGTTTTAGCTTTATGTATGCAAGCTTACCCCTGATTAAAGTACATGTGCTTTAACTGGGTCTATGGCAGTGTTTAACTGACTGTAGTACAGACGATTTGACTAAGTTGTCATTCATATTACCACTAAGTGAAGTATGGAAGCTTTAACCAGGTGTACGCCAGTTTTCCACTGACAAAAGTACTGTTGTTTTAATCACTTGTTTCCCAGTTTATCTCTAATGGAAAGACTGGTGCGTGTGAGTTTACCACCTACTAAAGTACAGGTGCTTTGACCACACATTTTCCAAGCTCCTGGAGTCTAGAGTGCAGATTCTTTAGCCAGTTGTTATCCAGCGATGCTTTAAGTAGGTCTTCCCAAGGTTATCACTGAGGCTAGATTATTTGACAGGACGTGTATGTTTCCCTATGACTCATCTGCTCTCTCAGTGGCTCCATGACAGCTATCCTCTACTCCAGGCAGGTGTTCAAGGACTCCAAAGGCAGTTTGGAAACGGACGGAAAGTTCTCCTCCCTATACCGCCAGGATAGCAGTAAAATCTCCACTGAGGACCTCATTAAACTGCTGGTGGATATCAAGAAGTGAGTGGAGTGGGTTTCCATCTTTCACAGGGCATGAACATCTGTAAGATTTAGTCTGAAAGGCTTTTATTTATACTTGCTTACTCCACTCAACCCTTAGTTATATCTTATTTGTAATTCTTAATCCTCTGGGGTCGGCAATGCAGCATATTTTTTGCATCTATTTCAGTTTGTATTTCGCTTAAATCTTGATGAATGAAAAAAACGCTGACTAAATCTGTAATCTGTCTTCTTTTAAAAAAGTCCATTGTCAGAAGTATTAAAGTTTTTAAAATTAGGTTAAATCAGCAAAAAATTAAAGCATGTCATCTTTCTTTGTTTTACCTGCATCGGGAGCGTGTAGTAACACTGTGACCTTCAAGATTGCTATTCGTATCCTAAATAGCCACATTACCGCATATTCAAATCACATTCGCATGGTAATTTCATGAACAGCGCAACAGTGAAACGTGATCCAGATACATCCCCATCAGCGCCATAAAAGGAAGAGGATGTAGCCAGGTGTGAATGGCTCATGTATACACATGAGAGCTCCTACATATTCAATGGCAGGAGACCAGAAATAGTGGGTTAGGTTTTTCTTATTTATTTATCCAACTGAATGTTGCAAATACACCATTTAGTCATCTTTATGTACCCGAGACTTTGGTGATCAGATATCTGGGATCAAAACAAACTGTCACCATTGCTTACTATATATTTTTATAATGTTTATGTAAGTGTTCCAAACTGCATTTTGTAATGTTTATACTTTGACATTAGATTACAAATTTAACATAAATATGACATATTTACAATATACATTAAATTAAGATGAGTGTAATGCAAAAACAAATATACAGTGCTGCTTGAATGTTTGTGAACCCCTTGAGTAGTTTAGATTTTTCTATTGTTTTACCATGATTTTCTTATTTTATCATCACCGGTTTTTATATATGAAATATCAGGATTATGTTAATCAATTCCATGTACCTGTTTTAAAGAAACTATGTAAGTAGCAGACTACGTGAAACATTCAATCAGAGTGTGCAAAAATAATAGACACAGGTGAAACATGTGGGTGCTCAACTAATCAATTGAGCAGACCAATCAAATGAGGCATCGTTAGGGAAGGTTTTGAGCAGCACTGATTAAAAGAGTGAAGAAATAAAAAAAAACTACTGTTGTGCCAAGGGATAAAGCACACAGATCAACAATGTTGAGAGGAAAAGAGCCATCCAAGGACATCAGGAACAACAATTCTTCTATGAATGCATTATGAATGCACCCTAACCTAACCCCTCTCAACTGGAGAAGTGGGCAAAAATCCCCAAAAAGCAGAATTCAGACACTGGTTCATGGTTAGAGAAGACGTTTGGTTGAAGTAATAGCTGCAAAAGGACGGGCCACAAGCTACTAACTAACATGATTTACATACTTTTGCACATACCAGATTTTCTGTTTTTTGAGAGAGAAATTACTTTTGTTGAATAAATAATAGAAATATACAGTGGTACCTCGGTTCTCAAACTCACTAGAACTCAAATTTCTTGAAAGTCGAACAAACCAGTTTGACCTAG
>JABFEA020000002.1:15806594-15818940 GCA_019775915.2 Cyphomyrus plagiostoma | reverse complement strand
GTAACTAAACTCTTCAGCCAATAAGGGCAAAGGTGTGTCGTCACGGAGGCGGTTCCAGTTTGCGCAGCCGGGTGAGAAGTCGCAATGCATCTAACCGTAATACATTGCGTCAGGATCAGAGTGCGTTGTTTTAAACCAGTGCTGACAGCAAGTTCAATGCACCCAATGATCGGACTGGGGAAACAAACTGAAACACGCACTTAATACAGAGGACTAATGACAAGAACCAGAAACAGCTGATCACATAGGGATCCCACAGGAGGTTAATGAGGGGGTGTGGCATACGGAAGAAGTGGATGATCGGGGCAGGACAGGGGTAATGTTGGGATAAGATCTTTATAGTTTTGGAAGCCATTAAGAAAAAAATGTTCTTCTTGTTTTACTCTGTTCATTCTGTGTTTAATGCTAAAAAAACATATTTAGGTGTAATTTTGAGGACCGGGAACCAATTAATTGATTTTCCATTATTTCCTATGGGAAAAATTTGAACTTTTTAGGATTCAATCCGGAGTCGAGAATGGATTTAGTTCGAGAACTGAGGAACCACTGTATCTCTTTTTTTCTGTGTATCCCTTATTTCCAAGGTCTGCGTTACAATTTGGGATTTAAATGTTCATTTCATAAGGTTATTTAAATTTAATGACCATGTTTGGGGGGGTTCACAAACTTTCAAGCAGCACTGTATAAGAAATCATTTATTTGCCATGAATTCAATTTATGATATTGAATGAAATGTGTGACCGTGCTCCAATCAGTGAAAGTGTGTTCCCTACCCCAAGACCCCAGAGGGTTAATACAATCAGGTCAATGGTTGTATGGTTCATGTTTTTAGGTGTAAGCTAGCCCTTGACCTTCCCTGCTCTGATCTCACCCTCCAGGCCGGAGAAGAGCAAGCTGCAGGTCATACCAGGGCAACTGAACATCACCATTGAGTGTGTGCCCCCCCAGTTCTCGAGTACGGCAAGCAGAGCACTGCATGGCCTATGCAATCTGATGGGTTGCACCTCTACTATTCTCTCTTATCATCATGATGTTCATCTCAGCTTGCTTTTCAATCGCTCCTTGTCGCAGATTCAGTCACATCCAGCTACGTCCCGCTGCAGCACTTTAAGGAGACTTGCACATGCGTCTCTGTGGAAATAGAGGAGTTTGTGCCCAGTGAAGCTCGCTTCCACTGCCCCTTCACCGTCTACAGGAACAGCCTGTATGTCTACCCACTGCAACTTAAATACGACAACCAGAAAACCTTTGCTAAGGTATGAGAACTATATTTTGTAACACTTTACATTAAGTTTACCTTCATAATACATTTGTTATGCATTCATAGAACCTTCAGTGCATCTTCATAATGCATTCATAATGCATTCATAAAACATTTATAAGTAGCATGCAAGTACACCTTAACTATATATCCTAACATCCCTTAACAGCTGTTTTATACATTAATAACAAACATTACACGATTATACAATTATAATGTTTGTTATTAATGTATATTACAACTGTTAAGGGATGTTAGGATGTTATGGTATACATACATGATGTTTATGAATGTTTTATGAATACTTAATGAATACATTATAACAGAGTACTGAACGCTTTATTAGTGCAAAAGCATTATGAAGGTGCTGTTAATGTAAAGTGTTACTAAATATTTTTAATCTTGTTCTTATTGTGCTATGGAGCCTTATTGGTTTTGTTAGGGTTATTATTATTATTTTTCTATTTTCCTAAAACTGAATGCCCAGCCTATACTGTAAAACATAGTTATTTCTTATATTTCTGGCTCTTGCCTTCCACCTCTGGGACTTTGAGTGTGGAGTTTGCATGTTCTCACCGTGTCTTCATGGGGTTTTCTTCAGGTACTCCAGAATTGGAGTTACCGAGTTGTCCTTAGGAGTGACTGTTTGTGGGAATGGTGTGTGTGCCCTGTGATGGGTTGGCGCCCCATCCTGGGTTGTTCCCTGCCTTGCGACTGTAGCTTCCAGGATAGGCCCTTCTGGAGACCTGTGACCCTGCATAGGACAAGTGGATATACAAGATGGATGGATGGATGGATGGAAGGTTCAAGTACAGTCTATGGAGTGGCTGGCAAAGTATTTCACTGCACATGTGAACATCAACATTCGTTGAACCATGATACTTCCTACAGCGGCTTTTATTTTATACGGATCTAAAATATATAGTGCTTCTGAAAGTTTACTTGTAGGATCTGTGGGCTTACCAATGCATTTCAGCCTATGACACCTCATTCTTGGGCACTTTTGTGACAAATGTGTATTTTCCCTGCAGGCACGAAACATTGCGGTCTGCGTGCAATTCCGAGACTCAGACGATGAGGGCGCTAGCCCCCTGAAGGTGAGGTTAACAGTCATGCCTGACTTTGTTCTCTAGCATGTCCCAGAATACAGCTAAAAATAGGAAATAAAACATCAACAAGAATAAAGACGGAGTTGAAGCTGGTGATTACAGCTGGCAGCAGGAGGTAATGGATGGTGTCTCAGTCTTCAGATGGCACTCAGCTGTAAGAACCGCCCCAAAATATCTGTGGCTAGAAACCTTCATAAAACTGCACACAAGTTATTTTTCCATGAGACAAAGCAAAAAAAAAGACACCTGGAATTTTTGGGGGGCCCAGCATGGATGATAGCAGCGCCAATCTCCCTCGTGCAGTTCTGTAGCCATCAGAGAAGCTGTGATTCAGGAGGGTGATTACCATAACACATAGGACGGCGTCATTAACACACACACTGGTACACAAACTTACCTATAGTACTCTGGGTGGAGTCTCTTTGCATTATAACAATGGCAAAGTAACTAAATCTGTGCTCAGATTAAATCAGTGGAGGAAACTGCTGTTTTGCCTCAGTATTAGTTTGCTTAAATAAATATTCAGTCAGTGGTACTGTATACAAAGTTATAATGCAAAGTAACGCTTGGCATAAACACTGGTAAATTACTTTTGGCTGAAGGATCAGTTCCCACAGTCGATGTTGTATCTCCTCCTTGGAAATGGAGCAGAGGTGAGATGCTATGAAGAAATTTGTAAAAAACCTTCTGGGATAAGCTGATTTCAAGTGTTTTGATAATGTAGTATAAAAGATCTTTTTCTCAAAATTTACATTGTAAACTACAATAACTATGAAACTTCATAAAATCCATCAAGGTAACATCAGCTGTATAAACAAAATAAAATGTCACAGAACAACTGCTACCAGCTGCTACCGTTAAACGACTGTTCGTTGGATTTCCACTGAGCCCACCACCCCAGGGCACACACAGTTTACGATCAGTGACTATTTGCTTTGTACACAGAGCACCTTAAGACTCTTGAGATTTCGGATTCAGACCGCTTGGCACCGTGGTGGAGCCAATTAATCATTTAATTAGACCTGTTACTCCTCTAGTATCCATCCTTCCGTCAATCTTTCTGTGACCCAGTACAGGGTCACAGGAGGAGACTAGATATTCTCTGCTTCACTACTACATCACCTCTTTTGTGACAACTTGTTTGAAAGTAATTGTAATTTCTGGTTCTGTGACACAGTGTGTTGTAATGAATTGTTACGTATACGGAGGGTTTGTTTTTTAAGGTTTATTAGTTATCTTATCTTGGGGTGAAACAGTAGAATGGTTTTCATAAGCCGTGCCGTTATTACTCTGTGACCAATGGCAGCTTGAATTCGGAGATCTCTTTTGTGTGTTTGTTTCCATGGAACAGTGTATCTACGGAAAGCCGGGGGAGCCAATTTTCACAACAAGTGCTTTTGCCGCCGTTCTACATCACAACCAGAGCCCCGAGTTTTATGATGAGGTGAGCCTGTGTGCAACGCTGCTTTACTTCCTGTCCAGTGCCTCGTGTGTCACACATGTGCTGAAGCTCCTCTCTCATTATTGTGAAACCTAGGAGGCGCACACATACTGTATGGAGATAATTCATGAAGTAGCTGGGGATAATTGACAAAGTAGGATTCTGCATGTTGTAGACATTTCAGGGGCAGTGTTCTGGTTCTTATTGGTATGTGTCATGTTTAGTTATGTTGGAGAGACAGATACTTCCGTGTTTTAGCTCCTGTTCTCCTTGCCAGCAGACCATGAGGATCCCTACTTATAATCACTCTATTCCATCCTTCAGCCTCTGTCTCTTGAGGATCTTTTAGCTGCAATGAAGGGACAGGTTCTTCAGAGTTACATATTAAGACTTTAGAGTCATTAATGTTCATTGCTGGAATGAGTCATCTCTTAATCATATAAAGCGTGTTAGCCAAAGCTGATTCTAAAATTATATCTCTCAAGGTTGTCATTAAAGGTTTATATGGCCTCCTGGCTTTTTTCAGGTGAGCAAAGCTGTGAATGACTTGAATGGGATCCGCATATTCAGTAGAGCCACACCCAAATAATTTCAGAATTCTGTAATTATTTTAGTTAGGCGGTGTGATCTGTTCAGATAAGCATTCTTTGCCAAAGGGTCAATGAAGTCCTTATGATGATTGCTTAAGCCTCGCAGAGACATTCCTAATGGAGATGTTAACAGTGGTAAATGATTTTGTTAACAACTAAATAAGCATTTTCAGCATTATCCTTTGTATAATACAAATGGATCTCTGTATTATTTAATGGACTTTAAGTTATTCCTTTTGCATGCCATCATCCAGTCGCTTTTCTGATTATTCAGAATGCCCCCCTTATTGTTGTATACCCACCACAGTGGCACCTCGGTTCTCGAACTTAACCCGTTCTGGACTCAGGATCGAATCCTAAAAGTTCGAGTTCTGATCGAATTTTTCCCATAAGAAATAATGGAAAACCAATTAATTGGTTCCTGGCCCCCCAAAATTACACCAGTTTTTTTAAGCATTTAAAACACAAAATGAACAGGATAAAAAAGATCATTTTTTTCTTAATGGCTTCCAAAACAATAAAGATCTTATCCCAACATTACCCCTGTTTTGCCCCGTTCGTCCGTTCCTTACGTGTACCACACCCCCTAGTGTGGCATCCCCATGTGATCAGCTGTTTCTAGTTGTCATTAGTCCTCTGTATTAAGTCCGCGTTTCATTTTGTTTTCCCAGTCCGGTCATTGGGTGCGTTCGACTTGCTTACAGCTATGGCTTACAGCTATGGCTTAAAGCAACGTATTCTGATCCTGACACAATGCATTATGGTTAGATGCATTGCAACCTCTCACCCAGCTGCACAAACTGGAACCGCCTCCGTGACGACACACCTTTCCCCTTATTGGTTGAAGATTTATGAATATCATGTAAAGCAGTGAGAGCTGGTTTTCAGTTAATTTACCTGGTAAAATAAAGCTTAAACAAATGACATAAATGCTCTAATAGTACACGTAACTTAGTGGTTTATTTATTGTTAGTTACTGTAATGTTGCACTGCTTTGGGGGCAGCATGTGGCCCTTAACCCCCAGCTCCCTGGGCGCCGCTACAGGTGGCTGCCCTTCGCGGACAACTTACTCCACAAAGAGCAAGTTGAGGGAGGCGTAAAGACAATTTCCCCACGGGGATCAATAAAGTACCAATTAAATTATTTGGTTAATTGTCCAGCCTGTGAAGAAGGCATTCAAGTAAGAATTGCATTGTAATATGACTCATTTCCTGCCGCATACAATTTATATTAGGTCAGCGTTCACGGTTCGACTTCTGATATTCAGATCGAGTTGTAGGTCAAACTGGTTTGTTTGAAGAAATTCGAGTTCTACTGAGTTCGAGAACTGAGTTATCACTGTATTTGCACTACAGTTAAGAATTAGTAACATTAATAGCATTAAACATTCTCTCCTCTTCTGTTTCCCTGAAGATCTATCCGTGGGTGGTTTCTTGAAGGTAATGCCAGCTAACAGAGCACTTGGTGTACAGGACAATTAATTAGGGGGGAAATTATTGTTACTCAAATCTGAATTCCAGTTACAATTTAGTAAATGTACTTCTAAATATGGGTTATAATTTTAAAATAATCCTGTCAAATGGTTTCTCTTGATTGGAATTCTCTTCGGGATTTGTTGTGAGATCCTATCAGTATAGTTACTTCAGGGACTGGGAACATGGTATAATGAGAAAGTTATTTATTTTGATTTTGCCAAAAATGTTTTCTTAGCTGAGTCACTAAACCACCTTGCCATTATTTGACTGCCAAGCTGCCTTCTGGTCTTTCCTTTGATCTTTGATTTTTTTGCATGTTATAAAGCCAATTCTTAGTCATTAGTTCTAATTAATAATGGATGTATTACTGTTGTTTTAATAGTAATGCATGTGGAACTGTAGAATCTTGTTAGGTGTAGGTTATGGGAGCTTGCATACTCCTGCCTCTCCTCTAGGGGATGGAATATTATTTCTCAAAGTTGATGATGTCATTTTCAGAAAGTCAAAGCAACTGACGTGGAATTCTCTTGAGGCAGACCATATTTATTTTTCCTTTGCCACTTCTGGTTGATGCCCCCTTGTGGACAACTTTGAATGTTCTAGATCCAGCAAGCTTTAATATTTGTGATAAAACAAAAAATAAAAATTTCTATGCATTTATTTAGTGCAATTGCAGTTATGAATAGAAATTAGAAATTTTTTTCTGAACATCTGTTTTGAGTGACACTTGAGCACAAATTTCAAAATAAAAAAAACATACATTTTCTGTAATGTGTTTTTAATTGTGTTTGTATAGTGTTCCAGTTGCTGAACGATTGCCTGAGTTAACTATTATGCTGCATTTTTACAGGCCAAGATTGAGCTGCCAATCCACGTGCACAGCAAGCACCACCTCCTCTTCACATTCTATCACATCAGCTGCGAGATGAACACCAAGAAGAGAGAGGGTGTGGAGACCCTGGGTGAGGACCCAGTTAGCTGTCCCATTCACAAAGAGAGCCTGCGTGTGCTGGGCAGAGAACAAGTGCAGAAGAAGAAGGTTAATCCTGAAAGGAATATAGTCATGAGGCAACATCATCTGCTTTAAAAAAAGAAAGAGTTTCAGTTTTTACCTGTTTTGAGTTTTTCTATGGTTTGAGGTTAGATACAAATAATAAAAATAAAAGCTGATTGAATGGGTATATTTACATATGGATAGATATAGTGCTCTGGTTACCTCCTACAGTCCAAAGACTTGCAGTTAGGCAGATTGCTGTGTGTGCGGGGGCATGTATATATTACATTATGAAGACCAAATGTCTTCACAATGTGACAAAAACCTGTTATTTTGACCTGTGGGGACATTTTTTCAGTCCTCACTAGGGCACACCCAATTGTGTGCGTGAGTGAGCCCAGGGGGTACCACTGGCTCGTACCCTATACCTCCTGGTTCCACTCGACTACACACTGGAGGTTCGAAGATAGATGGATGGATAAATTACATGACATATTCCATGAATAAGGGTGTGCAGGTTGAACACTGAAGTGAGTGACTTGCTTTCTCGCACCCTGCAGTGGGATACTCCTGGTCCCCCCTGCAGAAGGATGGCTGCATTCAGTCCTCAGAGCTCCAGCTGCCTGTGGCCGCAAACCTGCCTGCTGGCTACCTGAGCGAGAAAACCCAGGACGGCCGAAAGGTAGGGCTCCCTCTCAGGCTCTAAGTGTGACTTCTACCTCTACCTCTATGCCTGTGTTTTATTATTTATTTATTTTTGTGTTTGCAAGAGTTTTTCCTGTAATTGCAAAAATATCAGTGTGCCAGGGTGTTCTCTGCTTTGCCTTTCCTGGGATACTCTCCAGGAGAAAAACTCCAGTTTTTGTATGCAGTGCCTTCCTGGTTTAATTCTTACATTGCTTCAAACATGTTCCACACATTTCCTGTTTCTTTTTTCACTCCAGGCTGCACCTGAGATCAAGTGGGTGGAAAATGGGAAACCACTGTTTAAAATGAGGAGCCATTTAGCATCAACAATATATACGCAGGTACTGGTTTACATCCTAGCTAGACAATACTGCAGACAGCATAGCCAATCATGTCACAGGACTGCTTTGTGCCATAAATTTCCGATAATGTTTGACAGACAGGATGGCTGAAATCTGCTGTTATGAACGACTGCCTTGGAGACCATTGTACAGTTAGGTGGAATGGAAACTCCAAATTGTGTACTTGTGTGGCTGGATATCCCCCCAGCCCCCCACCCAGTTCAAAATTCACAGTGTTCTTCTATAAGAGGGTCGTAAATGGATAGTTCAGATTCAGAAAGTAAAAATCCAGACCCAAATTTTGTTTCAACCAACCAGTTGTATGCTCTATGTGTGTGACTCTTTATACTAAACTGGTTGGTTGAAACAAAATCTTGGTCTAGATGTTTCTTTTTTGAACCTGAACTAACCACGTGTGATGAGGGTACTGAAGATGGATGTATAGGACTAAGTGGCAGTCACCAGATGTAGACCTTTCTGCATAAATAGCCTGATGTGGAACATTACAGGCCATGCAAATCTGTTTAATGAATAGCATGTGTCATGAATTAATGAAGTCATAGATTAACAATCAATTATGGGCTAAGGCATAAAATGTAAAACAGTGGCTGCTCCCTGAAGGGAATGTGACAGATGCTCAGTGCCTGGCATGATCAGTAAGTGTTTAACCACTGGGCTGGGTCCCCATGTGCCACTGCAGGACCCACATCTGCACAGGTTCTTCCAGCACTGCCAGTTGCTGAGGTCTGGTTCTGAGGACAATCCAGCGGAGCTCGTCAAATACCTCAAGGTACAGTAGTTGAGGATTTGTCCTGGTCATGGCCCAGCTTTCTGGCCTTATGTCTTCCCCTCTGTCTTTCGTGACCTCTGTGCATATCATTTTTGAGAACTGTGCTTTGTCAGCATTGAAATTAATAGGAAATGTGATCCCTCGTGTTTAAGGGATATGCACCAGGTGCTGTTGGCCCTTTTCATGTGATTCTGTAATACTTTGCAAAGTGTGGAAGTTTAATAGTAATTCTTAACACAGAGCTAATGCTGACTGTGTAATGTGCTCTGAATGAATGAATGGATGAATGAATGAATGAACAAATGTCCTAAAGTATCTAAGGGCTCCAGGTGGATGAGGATTTAAGCTTTTTGTATTGAGATTGATGTGTGACTGTTATTAGAAGGTTTTAGAAATTACAAGCTTGGCTTTTATTCAAAACATGTGCTGTGCAAATCTCTCTTCCTGTCTCCCTCTCCTACTAGTGCCTACATGCCATGGAGACTCATGTCATTATCAAGTTCCTGCCCACGGTGTTAGTCCAGCTATTTGAAGTTCTCACCATGTCTACCAAGGAGACCCAGGAGATAGCCGTCAACTGCACGCGGTCAGTCAGCCAGACCTGTCATTGGTCCAAGCCCAGCTCCCTATCAAAGAGCAAGTTGAGGGAGGCGTATTGTATGTTTGCACTATATTTTCTGAGGTTTGTTACTGTAGATAAACGCACTTGCTAAGTTTAAAAGGACCCAATGCCTTCTTTTCCAGAGTGATCATCCACATTGTCTCACTGTGCCATGAAGAAGGATTGGAGCACTATCTTCGCTCCTTTGTCAAGGTAGACTGCATTTTAGCTACTACTTTATTATCATGGCAGATGTAATGGAAGAATTATTTTATTTTTCTCAGGTAGCCCCTTCCCAAGTCTTGAAAGTCTTGAAGTCTTGTTCTTGGGCAGTGTGTGGCTCAGTGGGTTAAGTCTGTGTGCTTGTAATCATGATGCTGCCGGTTCAAACCCAGCCTCAGCACGTCTGTGGGTTCTTGAGTAAGGCCCTTAAGCCCCAGCTCCCTGGGTGCTGCTACAGGTGGCTGCCCTTCCCTGACCGCTTACTCTACAAAGAGAAAGTTGAGGGAGGTGTGAAAATCTCCCCATGGGGATCTATCAAGAAGTAGTGTAGTTTGGCACCTACAAGTGCTTAGCTAAAATGAATTGAAATTTCATGATTTGCCATTTGCACAAATATGAGTACATCAGAATGCTTCTCTTCCCATATCCCATCATGTTCTCTTGTGAGGCACACACACAGGTTTGTAATTGTTTCTTTGTGAGGACTCCATTCATTTCTATGGGGAAAACTTCAAGCACAACATGATGATCTGAACTCCTACCCACCCCTAACCTTAACCATAAGTAACCAAATAAAATACAAGACTTCTGGCATTTTTACTTTTTTGATTGGATTCACAGATCTTTGTGGGGACCTGAACAATGGTCCCCACAACTTCAAAAAGGTATGAGAAACTAAATAGCAAGTAATTGTAGAAGATCTTGGCTAGCTAGCTGGTTAGCAGAAGATGCTGCTTTAGCGTCTCCTTAATAAGGAATGTGTTCACTTAATATTTATTGTAGTCACTGTTCATGGGCAACAGGGGGCCCCCAACACATGGTTCGGGTGGTGGCAAATACAACCACTGCCCTGCTCTGTTTGAACTCCCGTTGAATTACTGCATTTGAACTGGATTGAAACACTTGAATTTTAATTGTATATTGTTGTGTTTTACAATATAGTACGTGTTCGTGACCAAAAAGGCTGTGGCTGGGAGTTCCGTAACCACACATGAAGTTCTGGCCAATTCAATGGCCTCCATATTAAAGCAGACTGCAGATTTCATCACCTGCAACAAACTGCTTAAGGTGAGAGACAAGCATATCAGCTATTAGATATTTTTCATATCGTACAGTAGGCTAATGGTCCATACTGGTGTGTATTTGCAAAATGGCAGTCAAAAGGCTGATCGCAAGAGTGAGCTCAATTCTCCCTTCAACAGTTGTCCTGTGTACCTTTGCTAATATTTTAAATGAAATGTATAACATTCTCATTATTGTTTGAATTAAGGCATGAGAGACAGTACCACCTTAAGGCAAAATCATACTGGGAAGTCATTCACTCTTGGTTACATTGTGTCTAAGACGCATCAGAAAACGATAGTGTTTAAAGTGATTCTGTTGTTACCCTTTAGATGGCAGTACAACACAATGAAACAACTTTGCCATGTCCCAGTCATATACACAGTCTTGCCCCGGTCAGCCACAGTAGGTTGCATCCCTGAAATATGTTACCAGTTATAGGAATATGCACTGGCTTGTAATTATACCTTTGTATAATTTTGTCATTTCTGTTGGGAAAACCCTAATCCCAACATGACGACGTTAACCCCTACCCAGCCCTAACCTTAACCATAAGTACCAACAAACGATGAGATATTTGGCATTTTTAGTTTTGGATTTCATTCACACGTCAAAATAACAGGTTTTTATCACGTTTTGGGGAACATGTGTTCGCCACAATGTAGTATAAACATAATTCACACATACACACGCCACCTCCATATGACATTGCTATCTCATAAAAACAGAGTGTATCAAGGACTGGCATGTATTACACAATAAGGGAACTATTGGAACTTGTATTTAACCATTTTGGATGCAGAAGAATTGAGCAGGGGTGATGACCTGAGTGAGTTGCATAATAATAGATATTATGCCAGATACCTGTATCAGAGCAATGCCAGGGAATGCTCACAATCAGTCATGGGGAGTACATACGGGCAGTGGTCCAATTAGAAATTAACCACAAATCAGCAACAAACTCATTAATGCAAGATGTGAGCAAAGATTATCCTTTGTGGTACAAACTAATAGAAGGGCTACTGGCACAAATTGTGGGTAATTTTAATGATGCCTATGTGAGTAATGTCCACAGAGCCCTGCTGCACATGGGGCTGTGTAGCCACAGGCCAGTCAGAGTTTCCATACTAACCCCATCCACCATCGAAAGTGTCGGCAATGGGTATGCAAGTGTGGAATGTTGACCCTAGATCAATGGAAAAACATCACCTGATCTGATGAATCCCATTTTCTGATACACCATGTGTCAAGAGATGGAACCAGGGTGTACTGTGGGAAGAAGACAGGTCAGTGGAGGGAGTATGATGCTTTGGATAATGTTCTGCTGCTATATCCTCAGTCCAGGGATATGGATATGGATGTTAATTTGACACGTTCCACCAACTGAAATGTTGTTGTCAATCAGTAAACGGTATTCTCCAATGGCAATTTTAAATTTCAGCAGCATAATGCGCCCTGCCATGCTGCAGCATTTGCTCAGGAATCGTTTGAAGAACATGATGAAAACATGAAGGTGTTGTCCTGGCCTCCAATTTTAGCCATTCCTTTCTAGCATGTCAGAGATTTGTTGGAACAACAAAGCAAGAGTTCTACCTCACAACTTGCAGGAATGAAAGGATGGTGCCTTGGTGTCACATACCACAGGATACCTTCAGAGGCATTGTAGAGTCCATACCTTGCCGGCACGCAAAGGAGTAACAGCATATTAGACAGGTCATCATGTCTTGGCTACACACACACACATATATACACATATATATACACATATGTAT
>JABFEA020000002.1:15791906-15806494 GCA_019775915.2 Cyphomyrus plagiostoma | reverse complement strand
TACCAATGGTCATGAAAATAAAGAAAACACATTGAATGAGAAGGTGTGTCCAAACTTTTGGCCTGTACTGTATATATGTGTGTGTGTGTGTGTGTGTGTGTGTGTGTGTGTATACACACGTACACACATATACATATCCTGTACATATAGCTATATAAATATGTCCACACAAACAACATGCACATTATATGGGGACTGACCAAGTGACTTGACTTTACTTTCCTTGTTCAATAAACCTCAGATTATAATATAGTCAGCTGTCACGGCTGCACTCTAGCATTACTTTTATAGTAACTCTAGCATTACTTTTATAGTAACCATATACTTGTTGGATCAAAATTTAAACATGGGTAAATTGCCCAGATCTGTTGTGTTTTACTTTCATTAAACTATTTGATAATGCATGAAATATATTGTAGTATTATGCTGTTATGTATTAATTAACCACTAACTGTCTAAGTTACACACTGATCTCATATTAATGAATCATGATACATGTTTTATTTCAAGTGTTAATTTTATTTGTTACTATATCTGTTAATTCTGTGAACATTTGTGAGCTACTGAAAAAAAAACTACTTAAGGAACAAGTATGTAGTAACACAGGTGAGATACTGATATCATGTTAGTTCATCATAAATGAATTGTAATGTACATTTTATCTCAAGTAGTAACTATATTTCTTCATACCTGATTCATAATTTGTACTTCAGTAGTAATTGAGTATACTTAGGTCACAAACACTTAGTATACTATCAAGTAAAGTGTTACCAATGATTTTAAATATTTTGTTCAGATATTTCCCTTTATTTAACAGATGTCATTTCACTTGCCAGGCATAACTGAAAGTTTTAAATTCTATTCTTAATTCACCTGTGATCCCTTGCATGAGGAACTAAGTTGCCACTTGTGGTTGTTCTGGCTAAACCTGTCGAAAAGGATTGCTTTCCTTTTTAGAATGAGAAGAATGCTGCGGTCAGGGAGGCATATAAAGGTTTAACTATAAAAACAAAATGGATTTTTTTCTGCAATGGTTAATAGTCTAAGAATGACCCCATGATATAAAATATAAGACCTCACTGAGACTTACTTGAGGTTCTTTGCTTCCTGGAAAGGTGCTAGGCTCACTGTGATCCTTTACTGCAATAAACATTTATGATGTATGTTTGCATGTATGTACTGTGAGTGTGTGTGCACACGTATATGTATAATCGTATATTAGGAAAGTCTTAGGACACTCGCTTAATTCAGTAAAAATATTACACAAAGCATAAATAATTTTAGTGAAATATATATACCATATTAGAAATATCCTGGGGTTTTACTTAAAACATTAGCGTCAAGTAATAATAAATTGAAACTCAAATTTTATAATTCTATAAAATTTCAAAGTTTAAAAAGTCAAGCAGCCTCATTGGGTGCTTTTTAATTAGTAAAACCTTTGAAATAACATAAAACACCAAACATTTCTATTCGGAATCCCTTTGGGATCCAGTGACTGCAATTCCATTTAATAGCAAAAACTAGAACAGAACTAAATGAGTCAATCAAAAAAATCACAAATCTTATAATACACGGAAAATATGTGTGCACAAGATATATGTAGATATGTTAAACATCGCTTGTTGTTATGAAACTAATAAGTTTGCTGCATTTGTATTGAACTAAGCAAGCATGACAAAACTGTGTGTAAACGTGTGTGTATGTTTTTTTACTTAGAATGTTCATAATTTTTGGTTATTTCCCATCATTTTTTTTCGTCACCCTTCATTTTTATTGATTTTGAATATTTAGCATTTAAGGAATTTTGGTGTGGAAAGTAAAAAAGCACAACTGACAGTTCCAGATTCGTGTTTTGACCTTTTTTGATAAAAAATGAAGGATTTTTTAAGTGGGTGAGTTAATATTTGTTCTGTGAGAAGCCGTTTCTGGGTGCGCAAGGCCTCACGATCATTTCCTCTTCCCCTTTTCAGTACTCTTGGTTTTTCTTCGAGGTCATTGCCAAGTCTATGGCTCAGTACTTGCAAGTTGAGAACAGGATAAAGGTGAGTCTTCAGCACCCTCACTGCATTTATCTTTGTGTAAAGAAAACACATTTCCTAAATAATGTATGAGGGTATTTGAGGTGACAAGCCATTTAAAAAAAGGACTCACTGAACAGGTGACATGAAACTTCAACACCGTGCTGTCATCACTTGGTAAAAAAAATACCTACTGAGAAGGCCACACCTTGCTGCCGAATAATCCTTCGGGGCCCAGGCCAGCTTTCATTATCCTAATATGCTCTGAGTGTCGTTTCCCTCTCTCACACACATGCGAATTGACACACATTCGCTAATAAAGCACCTAAACCCTGCTTTGCCCTCAGACAACTATTGAGCCCTATTTAAAGCTGCAGTTCCTACCTCTAGTAGCAGAAAATGCAGACATTGCCCACACCAGTCACACACATTGTGTGCATTGTCCCTGCCTTTTTTCATGTGTACTTTGTTCTACTTTCCATTGTATTTGATTAAATAGTCCATTAATAATTTGTTAATAATTGTTTTATTACTGAGTGTACATTGATTGTGTGGAGTAGTGGCTCAATAGGTAGCACTGTTGAATACCGTCCCTGCTCTGTGTATACCGAGTTTGCATGTTCACCTTGTGTCCTCTGCACACTCCAGAGACATGCAGTCTGTCAGTCTGATTTGGTCTCTAAATTGCTGGTAGTGTTTGTGGTGTGAGTCTTGTGATGGTCTGGCGTCCTTCCAAGGTGTACTGCAGCCCTGTGTAGCCTGTGATAGGCTCTCCTGTGACCATCTATGTAATGTATAATGACCTGGACAGGCTTAACCTTGGACATGAATAGCCCACGTGGGTGTGAGGGAGGCTCAGTAAAAATGTCCTGTGGTGTGCCCTGTAGATGCCACGTGCTCAGCGCTTCCCAGACAGCTTTCACCTGGCCCTGCAGTCCCTACTGCTGTCCATCTTGCCTCACATCACAATCCGCCACCTGGAGGTCCTCGAGGAGGCCCGCTGCATTAATTTGAGCCTGGCTTATTTCATCAAGGTGAGATCTAGTAATCTGGGAACCTGGGCTGCTTTCTCTAACCTGGATGTGATCCACTTCTTCAAGGCAAGGCTTCCTACTCAGATTTGTATGCCAAAAAAGTGATAAAAATTTGACCAATGACCTTTTAAGTGCTCATTTGAGCGTATTGGCTGAGGTCAGGCTGGTAGCTGTGTGAGCATTGCTGCTTACCTGCCGCAGCGGTCCGCGTACATGATGCCAAGGTGAGCTGAAATGCAGTAGAACAGGGTGAACAGATTCCTGTTTATTTGCATTGTGTGTATCGGACTTACAGTCTTTGCGTGACAGGCAGCCAGCATGTTTCTTTTTCTAAGGCCACGAAGTGAGCACTGCAGCTCTTAACAAAGGTAGGGAGATCACACATGAGTTTAAGAACAGCTGCTACCCAGCATCTGTTACCGATCAGCATTCAGCATGACCCGTTGATTACCACATGTATGTATGCAAGTCCCTGAGGGGTAGATGGGCCAAAGGGCCGGACAGTTCTATCGACAATTTGAGTTGAAAGGCACTTTCATTGCTGTCATGGCACCATATATGCACACTGGAAATGCAAACTGCAAACCAGGGCCATGGATAGTATTTCTGCCTTATGCCATCTAAGTGACAGTGAAGCAATACATTTTCAGTCATGCAGTCAATTACTTATACCTAACCTGTCAGACCAGTCAGCTGAGTTTGTGTATAAGGGCATTTTTCAAACAACAGAGGTCAGGCCAGTTTCTACCATCTCCATCAAATTACAGCTGTCGTGTCCAACTTTTGTTGATCTTGATCGTAAAGTCCAAGAAATTTTTGGATTTTATTTTGGTTGTTTTGGGCTCATACGTAAAAAATGTTTCACCATTTCAGATGAAATTTTGTAATGCGGATTCTTGCATTATTGTAAGGTCAGACATAGTTCCAGTGTACAAGGCAAGACTTGACCTGCTGTTGCTCTGCTCAGAATGTGTGACTACACTTACACTAACGTAAAATAACAGGGAAATTCCACCTGTGAGGTAGAAAGGGGAAGCCTGGGACTAAGTGCTCCCCTGACCTTCAGAACATCAGAAACCCAAAAAATAGAACAATAAAGGCACTGACAGATATGAAAATGGCACAGTGCGTGAAATACTGAGTAAATTGTTGCAGACTATCAAGCTGCAAAAAGAATACAGTAGTTATGGAGGTGGACTGGTGGAGCAGTGGAGATCTTGACTGTGGACAGCTGCTTTCAGTTGGTTAGCTAACCAAGAACTAGCATGAAACAGCTATCTACCTGTGCAAATGAGTAAAATGTAAATGAGAAACCAGTGTAAGTTTGAACTTTTAGTGACGCAAGGCACTAACCACATTTCTACATGATACATGTATCAGCTGTGCTAACAAGCTGGTAATGAATGGTTTCATAAATACTCTGACTAATAATTCTTCATACTGCCTGAATGCTGACGGCACTCATTTGCCTACAGAGGTGCTTCACCTTTATGAACCGAGGATTTGCCTTCAGCCTCGTCAATGACTACATGTGTGGTTTCACAGTGAAGGACCCCAAGGTAGGGAGCATTGATGTTTACAGTTCTTTCCTTATACATCATTTTCCCAGGCCATTTGTAGGTTATTTATGTCTTACTTATAGGCAATTACATCATGGACACTGTTTTCCAAGAAATTCCACTAATGTAATACAGTTGGGAGGGGGCAGGAAATTGTTTTTGTTTTTTGATTTCCATTGTTTATCATTTTGCATTGTGAAAAACCTCTCTTGAAAAGTGCTCTGTACTAGTTATAATTTGATTGATTGAGAGTGTTCTCACTCATTCTGAAAACATATTGTGCGGCTGTATTTTGTATCAGAAGTACACCTCTAGCAAATACTTTAATTTGTTTAGTTAGTCAGTTATTATACCAAATCAGTAGGACTCCAGCAGGTACAGCTGTCTAATGTTAATTTAAGCAACTGTGTTGTTCAATATTCTTTGAAGGTGTCAAATAGCTACTTAACAGCGACTTCTCCCAACAGGCTCTCACACTGATGAAGTATGATTTCCTACTGACAGTATGCAACCATGAGCATTACATCCCACTCAATCTGCCCATGGCGTTTTCCCGCACCAGACTGCAGAGAATGCATGGTGAGCTCCAAAGGCCTTATTCTGTACCACCCCACTGGCTGTCCAATCCCAATCGCCACTTCTTCACCTCCCTTAAGCAGTATGCCTGACCGTTTTTAGGATTCACTAAGAGTTAAGTAGTGGATGTTTTAGTGTCAGCATGCTTAGGGATTAATACAATCCCTACTTATACCATTCCTGTAATATGCAGGAAAAAAGCACGTTTTGTTCATTAGTTTCATTTTTTCCTGTTTTGTTTTATTCATTTTGGTCATGGTCAGATATGATTCCGTTTGCGACGGATCGTTTTGGCGTCGTAGGTAGGTGGAGCCCCCCACTGGCCATGCACAGCCACTACCAACTAACCCCTGCAAGCCTTCCTGCCTAAATACCCTGGGACCTGTCTTAACTGATGTATGCTATTCCTCTAGTAGGACATTCTGTGCACTGCTTTGCAGGCTCAAGGTTCAAGACTCAGAAACCAAGCAAAGAAAATATCTAAATATATGATCATTATCCTTCCTCCCTATTTTGCAGCTTTTTCACCTTGCACTCCTTCCGCATGAAGCTGGGCTTCAGTGATTGGCTGAACAAGCTCCTGGAGACCCAGATACAGAACACTTAGGGGTGGTTCACAATTTTCAACATTTTCACAAGCGTACAAAACATTTTTGGAGACCCCCCCCAAAAGCGTACAAAAAAATGTTGATTATGATTTTCACTATATTATAAAACTGAGTACAAATACAGGAACAACACGATATCAACACCAGTGTCAGGTTTGTATACTGTATTACACAGTCCAAGTATGATAAAATGTGAATAACATCGCCTCTTGTGACCAAGAACTGGCACAGTTTTGCCCGATTATTGTCAGGATTGTTATTCAGATCAGCCGCCGCCATTGTCCAAACTTTGAGCGAGTAGGCAGTCTCGAGCGTAATTCTTCACGGCAATAGAGACAGGCGCATTCAGCGTTGCGCTAAAAAATGGTAGGAGCGAGACTTGTGCTGCGCAAAATATACAGGGCGTTTCACAATAAAGACCAACATTTTTTAATTTTGAAAAGCGTACGCCGATCCCAAACCCCTCCCCCCCAGCGTACAGCTTGTACGCTTGTGAAAATGTTGAAAATTGTGAACCACCCCTTAATTGTTCTGTTCTTGGTCTCAGGTCAGATGTGTCACTGTTGCATTTAGAGCATATGATGGTAACCATGGTTTGTGAGCATAATTATGCCACCACATTAACTTTGAAGGGGTAAATTATTTTAAAGAACACATTAAGTCTGCAAGATCACATGCAAGATCAGCGTTTAAATGGGGATATCTAAATACCATAGATGCATTGCTTGAAAAGTCTCCTTTTGAGAGCGCTTTCTGTAGTGCAGTGGTTTCCAACCCCCAGTCCAATGAAGATGAGATGGAAAGAATTCGGTTTTGCACTCAGCCATAACATTGGTCTTATTGTCTTATGGCTGAAACCTGGTCTGTTCTCCTTTCTTGCGTGACCCATTTCTAGCATGATGCTGAGGGATATTTTCCAGACTTGCTTATGCTCAGTGGTGATCATGACATAACCCCTTTAAATGCATGTTTAGAGTTTTCAAAGGTTTTATGGTGAAGAATCTTGCTTCGAATGGCTTATTTGAGATGGTTGGGTAGACTGGATAAGAATTATCTTCTGTGTTAAAAAGCTGGCATTACTGCACAGAATTTTTCAGCACCAGGTTCTCAAAGTGCCATGTTTGCCAGCATTGTAGGGACCAGTGCAGAGATTCAGTCCATTCTGCATGTCTTCACTTGCAGACCAGAACTTGGAGGTCAGCCTGACAGAGGACTATTGCAGAAACCATTTCCTGGTGGGACTGCTGCTCAGAGAGGTGGCTGATGGGTTACAGGGCTGCCCCGAGGTCAGGCAGCTGGCCGTGGCAGTACTCAAGAACCTTATGGTGAAGCATGCCCTGGACGACCGCTACAGTGCTTACAAGGTAAGATTACTACATAGGAACTGTGTGGCCAGCAGGCTATTTAACTTATAAGCACCTGAGATGATAAAGGTGTTAGTGTCTCATATGTCAGCCTCGTACATTAAGCAGTGGCTAACCTGTAGCTCTATGGCATAGTTTGCAGAAATAGCGGTTATGAGTGAGTTTTGAACTTCCCAAACATACCGTAAAGGTGACACAGAATAAGGGGCAAACTATTTTGTTTGTGCAGGTGACAAATAAATACAGTAACCCCTTCACATCCATTAGAGTTAGAGGTGGGGATTCCCACAAATGTGAAACAGTGAATGTGAAATAATACTTGGGCACGTCTAGCCTCAGCGCAAAACAATCTGCTAGCCTGAACGATAATATAATGGTCTATTTAATATATATTTATTTTTTAAATAAACAGTACTATGCTGTACAATTTGTGCTCTGTGAGTTTCTGCAACAACCTGTGAATAACTCTCAGGTTTGTGAAGAATGTGAAGGGATTACTGTAAAATTGTTTGTTTGTTCGTAGAACCAGCAGGCTCGGATCTGCATGCTGTACCTGCCAGTGCTGGAGCTGCTCTACCAGAACCTGAAGCAGCTCTCACCCAGGGAACTCACCTCCAACATGGGGCTGGACTTTGCGGTGAGACCTCCCAGTCCTAACCTGGCCCTGGCTAAAAGATCCCTTGTCACTCAGCATGACTCTTCTGTGTCCCCTGTCCTCCCCAGGTCTCTAAGGATGAGTTCACGCTGCCCTCTTCTTCATCCGAGCCCCGCAGGATCAGTGTGACAGGAGAGCAGGGTGAGGGCCTGTTTTATAGGTCATTTCAATGGTCTTCTGTGATCCTCACAAATTCCCTGTTAGGCTAAACCCAAACTCCTTTGACCTCAAAATGGAACCTGCATCCCACTTTTACATTTGGTTTTAAGATTTTAGATTTGCAGGTGTCATTGCTGCTGTTGTAGGGAAATCGTGCTTCTATACTGCATTGTAGCGACCCTCAACATTAATACCATCTAATTGTACTACCCCAGTTTCTGTTAACACCACCACAGTTGTAGTGTTGTTCAGTTTTCTTTGAGAGCCACAGCCATAGTGAATGGCCTCCAAATCTCCATTTCCCTATATTTTTACATTGTGTGTGTTTTACTGATAGATTTTACATTGTATTGTTATCGTTGGCTACCTCAGTATTTGTGTTCTGTTTTGATAAATAAGGGGGTTTGGTCATGTTTAATGGATGTGAGAATTTGTTGTATTCCTTCTCTTTGAGAAGGGTGATGGTAAGATTATTTCTGTACTGTTACCGCCACAGTTTCTGCGGCCCAGAATGGGCACATGGTGAGACGAGACGACCACAGAGGCTCCCTGTACATGGACACTGTTTCTTTGGACAACAGTGAGGTGAGAAGCACACAACTGAAACCCTAAAACTGAGCCGCTTTGCCAGTCTGGACATCTGGCCCCTGGATGCTTTTTTGCTATATGCAGCATTTGCATGCCAACTCCAGGGAAACATGCAATTCCTGTATTGTAGTGTAGAATTAATCTACATGTTGTGTATAGCAGGATGAAGGATGCGAGAGTGGGAGTTGAAGCAAACAAAAAACGGGGCTTTATTCACTAGGAACAGAACAGAAACTAACAGGATCTCAGGGGATCAAACCATGAGGAAGGGAAAATGAGAACCTGAGCACATGGGGGCACAACGTTAATGCCAGGACTGGGGAACACGGGAAAGTGCCTTTATACTGAGACTAATAATAACTTCTGAAAAGAACAAGTAGCACCTGCATAGAAATGGGAAAAAATGTGTTGACTCTCTACAACTAAAACAAGCAAACTAGTTATGCTGGTTTAGGAAAAAAATATATATCGGTCAAGTTTTTATACATTGACAAAATTTGGTATGAACCAACATAACTAGAGACCTCATTTCCATTCCCATTATTCTTGGAATGGACAAAGTCTGAAATTTGTATTGTGCAGGTATTATTCTTTTATGGCGCCACATTTATTATATTATTGGTTATTATGCCTGACATAAGGCTCGTGATGATGATTTCAGTGCCGCTGACCTGGCAACCTCACTGTCCACAGCTGCACAGGACTTCCTTCAAGATGAGCACCATGTCTCATACGGGCCATCTGGGGCAGTACGAGGTCAAAGGGCTGCTCCTGTGTTTCCTATACATCGTCAAAACCGTGTCAGAAGGTGAATACCTTGGCCATGTTGGAGGGTGGGGGGACTTTCTCTTTCACAAGCATCAAGCTGTTGCCTAAGACAGTCAGCTGCAAGTTAATGATCTATGATAACGTAAGGAGGAAATGTATGTTAGTCATTTTCCTACAGGTCAACTGTTGCTGGACTCACTGATTCCAGGGTGTCACCAGGGTGTTCTAGGCATTACTCACCAACCGAATAGGTTTCCATCTATTTAGTTATTGTGTCCTCAAGCTGTAAGAAGAAGTGAAAGAATTTTTGGTGAGATGAGATGAGAAGCAACTTTTCCTGAAGAAGTATGAGGGTGTTACAGTGGCTCATATTCTGACAGCAAACACGGAAACAAATAGAAGAAAAGGAGCAGAATAAATTATATAAATAAAAGTTCAAATAAATGAGTACCCATATAAATAACCAAATACCCATGTGAATACATCAGTACCCATATGAATAAAATGTATGGATGTGAAAACATGAAAAAATAGAAATGTACACCAGGTGCAAATTGTCAGAATCAACACTGTAATAAATAGAGTGTATTGCTGAGCAGTAATGGCTAGCAGGCTCAGCCTAGGGTGGGGTCATATGTAAGAGTACAAGTGGGGTTCAGTGGTGAAGAGCGGTGTATCAGGTCATTACCATGCATCTGTGCTCTACTTTTTCAGACACACTGCAGGCTTACTGGAACAAGGTCCCCCATCAGGATGTCACTAACTTTCTCAACCTGTTAGAGTAAGTTGGTTTCTGAGTGCTGTGTGATACATTAGTGAGTTCTGTTTGACCACAGTGTTTTTATGAGGTGAACTCTTTCGCAAAAAGCTGCTGAGACCTTAATTCATCCGTACAACTGCATATTACATAGTGCAGATAAGTGATGCCTCAGTGACGGGTACAACAGCAGAACCCGTCGTGGGATCCACATCCCTTATTCATAACCATTGCTTCTGTTGTGCAAGTAATTTAGTCTGGTGTAAATAATTAGATATACAGTATGTTCGTTGTTGTGATTGTCCTGATTGCTAAATTACCTTAATTTTAATTAATTGCATTGCTGTTGCTGTTGTGGTTGATATTATGGTTTGTGTGACTGTTGTTTTTCAGGATATGCCTGGTACACTTCAGATATGCTGGCAAGAGGAACATTGGCAGGTACTGTATTAGGAGCACCCTGGAAACAATAGTAGGAGAGATGGGGGAATGTATCACAGTGTTTTTGTGTTGCTATTCATGTATCGCCACACTAACTCCAAATAGATTTTTTATTGATTTATAATTTACATATGTTTGGATTCAATGTGGGGAAACATTGCAGTTCCTATATAATTCTACAAGTGGCATGCTCTCAACTATTCCCACATTGACAGGCAGCAGAGCATCCCGTGTAGTAGGAGCGTTTAGCAATAATAGGAATGGCGGACAACATAAGAGATTTGTGCTTCTCCTCCACAGTTTGAATCCTATATATGTATTTTTGGCTTTCAAAATTTAAATGGTAAAGAAAAGCTAGACAAAAGCCAAATTTTGTCCTGCGAAAGTTAAGTATTGTGGTAATACGATGAACATATAGGCACATTTTGCTGGATATCATCCTGAGATAGACAAGGCAGCGGAGAAGCATATAAGCTCAGTAAAGTTTATAACACAACAGCCGCAAATGAAACATTTTGTTAACGTCTAATTTTAAGTTAACATTTATACTGTTGTATGTGAAGTTGTTCGGCATTGTTTAAATGTTGCCTTTGGTTTTTTGAGGAGGAAAATGATTTGGAGTTTGCTACATTTACTCATATTCAATTCAGCTGTGTTGGTATTGAATAAAACTTTAGTGGTATAACTCAACTTTTTTTACATGTTCAAGGTTTAAAAATTCTAAAAAAGAAGAAAATGAGAAGAAATCGAATCAGGATATTCATAGAATCGTAATACTTACAGAATTGCGATACATATTGAATCGGCACCTAAGTATCCTGATGATATCGTATCGGGAAGTCACTAATCAATAGGGCCAGTTGTGGGGTCAAAAACAGCTTTTCATTTATTACCAGCCATTAACACTGTAATCAATATATATTTATTTAAATTATATTTTGAAAGGAAGAATCTGTATGCAGAGCAGGTGCCTGTGATCAAGCTCCTGCTTTGTGTGTCCCTGTGTATGTATGTTCAGGGGCCAGGATGCTTGGGTGTCCAAGATGTTCTCCCCAGACAGAAAGTCCAAGACCATGCCAGTCATGCGCGGTCGCGTGTGCCTCATGCAGGCCAAAATTCAGCAGTTCGGCACCTTGGACACCTCCTTCAGCCTGAACCCAGGTGTGTAATTTACCCCTCGGTCCAACTTTATCCCTGAACAGTACAGGTGTGTTAACCTGAAACTCCTCACTCTCCATGTGCATTACAGAGCTTTCCAGAAGATTTTTTGGTTTCTTAAGGAACTCGTACTCTTAGTAGAAGATCCACCCATCGATCCATCCATCTATCCATCCATCTATCCATCCATGTACTAACTGCTTATTCTGTTCAGGGTGACAGGGTGGTCTGGAGCCTATCCTAGGCTGGAGTACATCCTGGCCAGGATTGAATTCCATCAAATGGCCCCATAGTTGCAGCCGCATGCAGGCAAATTCTGTAGCCAATTTAGAGATGTTAAGGAGTCCTGTTTTTGTACAGCAGATGAAACCCATGTGACGCAGAGAGAACATGCAAACTTCACACATCTGCATAATCGAGTTACAAAACCAGACCTTTATCTTGCTGCAACAACTTTCTCTTGCATGTGGCCTAGGAGTTGGGCCAATGGAGGCCGAGATCAACCACCAGGCCCTCCTAGAGGGAAACCTATCTACGGAGGTGTGTCTGATTGTCCTGGATGTCATCTCTTTCTTCACTCAAAGCTTCAAGGTCAGTTGATGTCATATGACAGTGCTCTTGTCACCGTGTTTACTCAATTACGTAGCCTTTGTTAAAAAACAATAAGCAAGTTCTCTCTACAGTGGAGATTTATGACTTCATACCATAGTGGCAGAATAAATCCAGTTTTAAAAACATGAGGAAGACCAGAAAATTTTGGTTAAAAATCTCAAGAATGAACATTGCAACTTTGTTTGAAGAATGTATCTAAGTAAGGGTTCATTCATGATAATACAAACATTAACTGGTTAAATTTGCAGACGACACCAAGGTGGGTGGTATACTGTAGCAGGTACTGATTTAGCAGCAGAGAGGCTACAACGGGATCTGGATTTAATTAGCGACTGGGCTGATACATGGCAGATGAAATTTAACACAGATAAATAAAAGGTACTCCATGCAGGGAGCAGAAATATAAAGTACAGATATTTTATGGGTTCCACGGAAATAAAGGTAGCTGATTACGAGAAAGATCTCGGTGTGTATGTTCGTGCAGGTCTGATTACCATACCTTAAGAAGGACATTGCTGCCTTGGATAAGGTGCAACAAAGGGCTACGAGAATGATTCCTGGTCTTAGAGGAATGTCTTACGAGGAGAGGATAGCTGAGCTGAATCTGTTTAGCCTTGAACAAAGTTGACTAAGGGGGAACATCATCCAGGTCTATAAGATTCTAACAGATGTGGATGATGTTCAGCCAAATGGCTATTTCAGTATTAGTTTAAATACTAGAAGTCGTGGCCATAAGTGGAAATTAGTGGGAGAACATTTTAAAACAAATTTGAGTAAGCACTTCTTTACACAGCGTGTAGTTAGAGTATGGAATAGTCTTCCAGCTAGTGTAGTGGAAGTTAAAACCATGGGTTCCTTTAAATCAGAGCTAGATATGATTTTAACAATTTTGAGCTTTTAGTTAAGTTCTTCCCAAACATGCTTGATGGGCCAAATGGCCTCCTCTCATTTGTAAATTTCTTATGTTCTTATGTTGTTAGATATTTTCAAATTATATGTTGCAACTGCATACCAGGTTGGTCCTTACCTTTGCAGCTGCTCGCAGTGCATTAACACGCTTAATACCACTGTCACTTTGCATGTGAACCTAAAGACATTACATTCACGTTTATAATTTGAAAACTCATTCATTAATACAACTACTATTAAAGATTTTGCTTAGATATTAACACAAGCCACTGTTTGATGGTTACCATTTGACTTGTTGCTTAACTGATTGATCTCCTCAGAACCAGCTTTTGGAAAGCGATGGACACAACCCACTGATGAAGAAAGTGTTTGACATCTACCTGAACTTCCTGAAGGTTGGACAGTCAGAGGTCGCCCTCAGGCACGTCTTTGCGTCATTAAGAGGCTTCATCAGCAAGGTGAGGCTCCTAGTCATCCAGGTTCACAGTGAGGGGTGCTTCTGAATACTTGAAGTTAAAGGAAGTTGCCTCTATGAATGAATGAAGTGTAAATGTGTACATGCATAATGTGATGCATGTATTTGATAAATGAATAATCATGTTGTAATAACAGGTGGGGGGGTCGCGTCGTCGTGGACCCAAACATCAGTCTGACGAATGTGCTGAGTGATAATGTCTTGTGCTGGGCCAGTTTCCATTGGCCTTGTTCAAGGGTCGGGTGACACTGTGCGCAGCACTGTGCTACGAGACGCTCAAGTGCTGTGTGTCCAAGCTGAGCTCCCTGCGTGCTGAGGCGGCTGCTCTGCTCTACCTCCTCATGCGCAACAACTTTGAGTATACCAAGAGGAAGACTTTCCTGCGCACACACCTGCAGGTCAGTTGGGACACCTGCTGTCTCTCTGCTGATCTCTTATCACCCTTCAGCTGTTCCTGTCCTCACAGACGTAAAGGAACTGAGTGTCCCTGTGTTTTGATTGCTGCATAAACACATTTACAAGAACACATACGTGGTGATATATACAAAGCAATATATACAAACACATACAAGCACATGAACAAGTAAATGTGCATTCAGATTACAGCTGGTGTCACTAAGATAGGAAGGCCTTTTGAATTGAATGATTTTAAATGGAAGAATTCTAAAATCTATCAAACACATAATGTGATGAATTGCAAAATTCTGTTTGGTATGTCAGATCATCATCGCCGTCAGCCAGCTGATCTCGGACGTAGCTCTGACGGGAAGCTCGCGCTTCCAGGAGTCGCTGTCTGTAATCAACAATTTCGCCAACAGCGACAAGGCCATGAAGGTATAGCCCCCGTGCTCACCGCACTGTGGTTGAGGGGTGGTGGGGGCCATAGCAAGTTAAATTTGGGGGG
>JABFEA020000002.1:15759616-15773644 GCA_019775915.2 Cyphomyrus plagiostoma | reverse complement strand
TCTGAATACTTAGGACCATGTGATATTTCAGTTTTTCTTGTTTAATAAATCTGCAACAATTTCAAATTCTTTTTTTTGTCTGTCAATATGGGGTGCTGTGTGTACATTAATGAGGGGAAAAAAATTATTTTAAATGATTTTAGCAAATGGCTGCGATATAACAAAGACTGAAATTGAAGGGGGTCTGAATACTTTCCGTACCCACTGTATATAGTAAGTAATCGTCATGCTTCCACTTTGGAGCAGTATAGTTATGCTGTTAGCAGGAGGCCATGTCATTAACATCAAGCATGTATTGCAATGGCTGTAAGAGTTCCTGGGAGGTAAGTCCAATTGAGAGAACAGGGCAGGTCCATGCCTGGCAAGGTATGAAAAGTATGCTGACACAGTGAAGTCAACTGATAGCAGTTCAGGGAATTGAGGAAGCAGCAAGCAGAAGTTGATGAGTTTCAGGAATATCAGAACCCAGCAATTGTTGTACAGGGAATCGTCACTTTGAACGTCTGCTAAACAGAAACAGCGACGTCTTCATGGAGATGGAGTAGTGTTGCACACATTTTCTGAACATTTGGTCATCACGCTTCTCATCAGTTAAATAGAGAATGGATGTGAACAAACAAGCTCAGAAGTGCTTTGAATACACAGATCCTGTCTTTCAGTGGAGCATAAAAAGTGGCACCAACAAGTTAGATATGTTTTTGCCAATCTAGCTTGACATGCATTGCCACTCTATAAAGAAAGATTAAGTTAGGAAAGGCCGAGGTACTGAACATCTACAGAAGTCATTCTGAGTCTTTCCCCTTTGAAAAAGTGTTAATGTAATTTTTAATAAAACACCACAAAGCTACTGTATATTTACATTTTGCATGACACTGTTTTGACGTGAGTCTTGGCAAGCCACACCAAGGCATGTTCTCCCCATCCAGCAGGATGAGAGCCCAGCTGTGTCTGCTCACTGGCGTAATGGACAAAGAGGTCAGGATCAGAATTAGAATAAAAACCACTTTCCAAATCTAGTGGGGATAGAATGCACTTCCTGTCCATTAATCTCTCCTGGAAATGGTAAAAAGGTGCCGACCCTAGTATGTGTCCCAGCTGGCTTCTTCATCTGTCGGGTCCCACTGTGGGAGTCCCAAGGCAAGCGGCCTTGCTAGTGCACTGTAGTTACGTACATTAGTAGCTAACCTGAATATTTTATACAAATCAACGTTGCTTTGTTGTGGACTTATTTTGTGTCATTTCTGATATTATTGGAAAGCTAATAAACAAGATTCAAACTGGACCAAGTTGGCTTACAATATGTCTAATTACGCACTGGTTATTTACCAGCATTTTGGTCCTCATCTTGTAAGAGGGGAGATGTGTGACAGTCTGACATTCATATATACTCAAATGTATACTCCCAGGTATGGGGTCCAGTACAGTGCTCTTGTCCCAAGGCCTATAAATGATGCCACATGATAATGTATCAATAATATTGTTAACAAGCAAAATAAACGGGACCACACAATGTCTAAAGAGGTATGAAAACAAGTTCATACACCTCAAAGTAGTTAAACATCTAAAAACTTAAAAAGAGCAGTGTGATTAAATTTCACTGCAACATACCACAATGCACTAGGATGGAGAGAAAATAACAGAAGCTCTTACCCAGTAAAATGTTCTTGATGATCAAGCATAATATACACAGAGGGCATAATACATTCTGAGGTGGTTCGTGTGTAAAAAGTTTTGCATTAGATGGTTTTAGCTGTCCTGTTTTTAAATAATAATTAAATCGGCCCCATTATTCCATCATTTTCCACAGAGACTAAACTGATAATCAGAACTGCTAATCAACTTCCCACCCCGTCAGCAAGTTCTAATGCTGGCTGTTTAGCAGATTATTCATACTGTATATTGATTTTTAATACTTTATTTTCTACTACAAAATATTAAGTGCTGCACTTGGTGCCAAGTGTATGTGTAAGTGGAAGGGCAGGGACTTCAATATTATCATTTATCCCAGTATTTTTAAATTCAAATTTCAATATCAACTATTATATCAATGAATACTAGAATGTGTGTAGCATGATTGTTTACATTGCATAGATGTCCAGCCATCTGGATGTCTGTCTTCTGTACTGTATGTCAGTACAGGGTGAGGGTAAGCCTGGTGCTTATCCCAGGCAGTGTAGGGGCAAGGAAACACCTTGCATGTGATGCCAGTTACAACACACACCCATAAAATGCACTTTGACCAGTAACGTGTTTTATACAGCACAGGCCTACTGAGCAGTGGGGATATAAAATTGGTAAAATGAGTCATTCCTCACCCTGCTTAGTACAATAACACACCAAAAGAACCTACATACCGAACTTGCTTCCTGTGGTGGAGAGTCCTTGTGTGGTGCTGATGTAATTGGAATGACGAAGGACATTTTTCTTAGTGATGGCATTCACCTTATGTAAAGCATTATGTCCTTGAAGGAGCAGTCCCTGAGACAGCATTTCGTTAAGCAAAGGATACATTCTTGTATACCCGTAGGCTTCCTAGGTACTTATGTAATCTAAGCCAAGATGTTGTTCTAGGAGCTCAAGGTGGTCCATTTTAACATTATAATTGTATTTTTATTTGCATAGTTGCCAAGTGATTTATATTTGATATATAATTTAATATATGTTCATGTCTTTACACTTTTTGCAGCTGCCAGTCACTGATCTTGATATTAAAATATGGTTGTAAAATCATTTAAAATCTTGTGTTGGATAGTGTACCTAACAACTTTCTGACTCTGCTGTCCTTTTTTCCATTCTAACATGCTGTCAGGTTCTTCTGATATAATGAAGTTTGGGGTAATATAAACAAAATAATTGTATGGATGATTTTTAAGAAAGGTCTCTGCTTATCTTTCTATATTTTTCTCTTGAAACTGCATGAAAATTGCTCACATTCTTGTTACTGCTGTGTCTGCTGTGTGTCGGGTCATGTTTTGTCTGTATTATTTAACTTGTCTAGTGGTCTATCAGTGTTTGGTCTTTCTCAGTTGCATTTTGCAATTTTGAGTTTGTTCACTTATCTTCTTTCATTTTTCGTTTGCATGACTGTGTTGTTGCAGCTCATTTTCCTGGTTGTATCTATAATATATTTATCTCCCTCTGTTCTCTGCAGATCTTCCAGGAGGACATGATGCGTTCTCTTCTGCAGAACTCCTTACATGTTTTCCGAGTCATCAGTGGGACCTCCACTGACCTCAGCTAACCCCCCTCCTCTGTCCGTCTCTGTGTTCTACAAATGCAATGGAGTTATCACCCTCATGTTTTAATCACATATCTGGTTAGTGACTCATGGTAAAGTTCCCAGCGTGATCAGTCCATCTTTCTAGAGTACACGCCTCATCCAGATCCAGATGCATTCTTTTCCCCGGCTCCTCTCTGGTTACTTCCCAAAGTACAGTTCAGATCTGCTGCTTACCTCTAAACTTAAAGAACATTTGGAAGTGTCAAGGAAGCTGTCCCAAGTCTTCTCCTCGTGACTGAGAAATCAAGGACAAATCCAATAAGTGGTTGATGGACCACTAACTGCAACTCAGTGGTTTGCTGATAAGTTGTTATTATCATTCATTTATGGCAATTTCCTTCAGACAAAAAAAGGGAGAATGCCTGCAGGATTTGTTTCTGGAAGGTCCATATAATGCCAGTATAAATGGACAGTTGGGTGTTCGGGAAGGGCTCTTCTCTTGTTCGCCCCCCCCCCCCCCTCCACTTCCTTAGCGCACACAATAAAACATAAACAGCAGCACAGTTGCGACAGCCCTGTTGAGCAAGCCATCCATCAGATATAGCTGCCAGTCTCCGCCTGCCATTATCATTCATGCAGGAAGCAGGGGAGAAGCTCAGAACTAGGAATCCACAAGTGGTCATATGACTGCGTCTCTGGGCAAGAGGATGGGTGTGGTTACGTAGTACTTCTGTTTCTGCAAGGCACTATGTGGCACAGCTTATCTTGCTTGTAATTGCCATTAATGATGCAATTTTTAATAGGCCCACTCTAACTGAGCTCGGCACTTGGGCAGGGGCCCAGGGACCCTGCAAGGCCGCCTGCCAGCTGGCACCTCCCAGATCCCTCGCTGGCTGTGCTGGCCCACTCAAATTGTTGTACACTTTTTCTAATTACTTGTCATTGTCTTTTATTTTCCTTTTTTATATATCCTTATTTTTGTTTCAATGACAGTACTTAAAAATCAGTTGTTACCTATTTAATATATGTTTATATATGGACAGTGATGGCATAGTTACATATATTAAAATGGTTCTTTATATGGCTCTAAAAGACATTTGAGTTTTATATTTTATCAAATATACCTTGAATTTTGTTAGGGACTGGTTTGTCCAGAATCTTTCCTATCTTACTCAAAAACCAGGTCATTGAAATACTGCAAGAAAATTCACAGAAAAGACAAGAAATGTTAGTGGGTTTGGCTTTTCTGGAAATATGTACACTGCTGCGCCATATTAACTTGCAACATGACATGAAACTGTCCTGCTTGTACCGGATATTGTGGGAATGTGATTTACACCATGCCCACTACCATATATAGAAAGATAATATTTCCTGTCTGTATAAAAGTTTTGGTGCCATCATGCCTTCTGTCCATTTATGCGCATATCTGATGCCACGAGGCAACAGTTTGTCACATACTGTTATACAGTATTTTTCTGCACTGAATATGCAGATTTAATTATAAAAAAAAACAAGCTGTAAATTTTAATGACCTATTAAATCTTGCCATTTCCCATTATGTTGTTATTTGCGTTGTACCTGAGCTGACCTTCTCATTAAAAATAGTCTGATTCTAAATAAAGGGCGATATTTCATCTGTCTATACAAATTTGAATTGCCTCTCTTGTACCTACTTTATCAAGTCATTCACATTAATATTCATACATTTAATGTTACTTACACCAGTAAGACGGTTATTAATGTCGCTTTCACATTTGCCTTAGACGAGGAAGTGACACATAAAGAGTTAAGAGCCAGTAACTATACGAACAGATCTGGTGGATGATGTGGGAGGTGTTCACGCCCCGTTAGTCCTTCCTTGTCTTCAGTTGCTGTGAGAGAAGCCTATTCGCACTCAGAACACTCAAGCGTTAAATGATTGCCTGTCTTTTTCGTAGCATTTAGTTTTTGGCTAGCCGAGCAAAGCAAAACTAGGCATTCAGTGCATTCAAACTGCGAAGTCGGGACTTCCCAAGCATAACAGAAGGGTCGGGAATTTTTCAGTATGCATCGGGAATGGTTACTGATCTTAAACTTTTGGATCGCTTTTGCCTCAGAAACGGGTAGGTACTACAATTGTTATTATTCTGTTTCTTTTTGTGGAAATCGCTGTATTCAGTGTTGGTCGCTTTTTAAATTAAAGTTTACTCGGTACAGAAGGCGGTTCTGTATAATGCTGTGAAGTAATCCAGTTCAAATTCCTGCTAATGACGTCAGCACACTTTACAGTAAAACATTTCCCAATCCCATTTCCCTGTGGATTTTTGTGAATATGTTATGAAAACAATCGTGTATGTATTTTTTAAGTTGTCTCAACATAGGAGTTACTTTTACAACGGTAACTAATAAGTGAGCGCACTGAAAACAGAGAAATTAATATTCTCACGCAGTATTCTAAAATTTAACTGAGGGAAATGGACTTCCTTAAGTGTTAATGAATTTACTGTTATGAGAGTTTCGGGTAGAATGTGGAGCGGATCTGAGTTTTTCATGGAAATTGGAAACATTCATGCGTACGGTAAAGGGAGCGCTAGCAATGCCATTGACTCATTGCTTGTTAACAGGTATGCTGCCACCTCCGCGTAATTTATCCTTGGAAAGGAGGAATCACAATTTCTGTCTGCGTCTTTCGTGGAGGTCACCGGAGGGTCTAAACAACAGCAACAAGTGTGCGGTACACTACGAGGTGGTAGAGAAGGTCGGCCAGGTGAGTTCGGGCTTTCTGGGACCTTCGATACAGTCCGGTGTGTCAAAACCTCACGAACAGATTGAAGCGAATGTATCAGAAAAGAATAAATCATATATAGTAGTCTCATTAAAGATCATCATGAATTTCAATATTGCTATTGTATATGAAAAAAATCATAGGGAATGTATGTGCGATCCGATTGTATGGTTTAAATAGAATGGGTAAAATATATGTGCCTGAAGCAGACCTCGAATTCATACAGCTTAATGATTAAAGAAAAAAAAAACATGTTGCTTTGCTACCCTGGAAAACACGGAGAAACACCAGCAAACGGTATGTCAGACTACCCAGAAAGTGGATCAGAGGCCCCAGACTCCAGAGGGTTAACGAGAACAACATAGTATAGTCAAATGACTGACTTATTGTTCAACATATTTTATCCTGATCAGTCCTTTAAATAAGTATTACAGTTTGTTAGAACAAAAGAGAATTACTGTCACTGGATACAGCAGAATTTGGATATAATAAAATATTATACAGTATGCAACTGTCCAAGTGAGACTTGAAACACGAACAAAAAAATCTATATTTTTATGATAATATCAATAATAACAAAATATTAACTATAATAAATATAAAATTAAGAATAATGAGAAACTCACATACCTTCACCACCTCCACCCTAGTGGGGAAATTCTATTTTCACCTATCCTATCTTGCTCTCAGTGACACAGATGTAGGTGAGAGCAACCTTGGCAGTGAATGGCGTCCCCATGGAGCTGAGGGTTGAGACCTTTTTCTGAAGAGCCCACAGATGTGATTATTCTGCTGAGGCCAGACTTGTACCAACAACTTTCCAGTGGCAGGCATGGAGACTTAACTCGCTGAACCACACACTGCCCCCTAGGGAGTAAATTATGTTATAAGGTCTATACAGTGAATTAATAATAGAAAGCCTAAAAAATGGATGAAAATCCTGGATTCAAAGTCTGTCCCTTGCTCTGTGCATGAAGATTGCTTGTTACTTCATGTTTTCACTGATTGCCTCTGGATTTCAGGCAGTTAGGTGTCTCAGGTGTGTGATTGGTGTGTGATTGTGCGTGTATGTGTAGCTGTGCACCTGGCACCAGACTGCTGTCCAATCCAGGGTGTTCCCTGCCTGGAATAAATTCCTGGCTAGCCTTCATCCTGCTTTCAGTAACCAGTCAGAATACTGCTGGAAGGAATTACATTTACTTCCTTTGTTATATATATGGGGGGCAGGCCATCGCAGGGCACATTCACACACCAACCACTCACACATGAGGCGCTGTAAGTCGGGGGAAAGTTAGGGCGACTCCGAGGGTCCCTGAGTGACATATTCAGGTTTAGATTACTTTATTTGTACCTGTAGGTAGATTTGGGCCGACAACAAAAACAGATTAAAAATGCTACGATCTATTTATCAGAGTGATGCCTGCTGGAACAAAGTTGTCTTTAAATGTTTTCTTTCTACATTTTCGGACCATTAACCTCAGTCCAGAGGGAAGAAGCAAACTCACTGTGTTGAGGGTGTGAAATTTCAAGAAGAATTGAACTGGCCAACTGCTGTAACTGTCTGGTGTACAAGGATGGAACTTCTGGATTCAGCTGTGGCTGATCAGTCAGTCTGTTAGACCATTTTACAATCTGATTGAGTGAGTTTCTGTTCTTTAAAGATAAATGTCCAAACCATGACACCACGGAAAAAGATAAAATAGATTCAGTAAAAGCACAATAAAATACAATCATCATAGTTTTACCAATGTGGAAAGCTTTCTTAGACATGAGAGTCTCTGGAGACCTTTTTTGCACACAACTTCATAGTTTGCTTCAAATTTTTGTTTTGAATCAATAACTGTTCCAAGATATTTATAGGATTGAACACATTCCACCATCTGACCCTTAATGGAAGTGCCCTCCTGTGCAAGACATATTTTTGTCTTAGATGTGTTTAATTGAAGTAATGAATCATCACACCATTTCACACATTCAGGACTGGGCCGTGGCTTTTCTCTTTATCCTGGAGCAAACTGACAATAACAGAGTCGTCTGCATAGTTTCCATACCTGCTCTGACACATATTTGTATACAGGATTAATAATAAGGGTGAAAGCATGCATCCCTGTGGGGACCAGTTGAGCAGCAGGACAGGGTTCCATTAATCCGGTCTCTTTGAGTCCTGTTTGTCAGGAAATCAAGAATCCAGTCCACAAGATTTTTACTAAGCTCAAAATGCTCTAAAAGCCTTCTGACTAAACAAGTCGTATGGTCCAGATCATACCCGTGGTCACTTACTTAAATCTTGCGCCCAGTGCTTGAAGTAGGAAAGAATAAGTGCAGGAACTCTAATTTTTAATGTATCTTTTTTATTGAGTTTTTCAGTGAACAGTGCCATCATGATATTCACAGTATAAATTGCAACAGTTTGCATTGCTTCCCTGATGCGATTGGTTGGGACTCAGTGGATGCATATGATAGGGCACTGTCGTGGCTCGTGGGTAATGTAGTCTTTTATCGGTCTTGTGATATTGTCTATTCTCAGGCCACTGTCGCTGCGTCGGATCAGTTTCAGTAAGTACCGGAACGCAGAAAAAAAGTGGCGGAACCCAAAAGACAAAAATACAGAAGTTCCGGAACTGCGTTCCGCTGCGTTCCGGCCCACTTCAAGCACTGCTTACGCCCAGCAAATGAGTTATGTCTTTCATGTTTTCATGGTTGAAACGTATTAAACGCTGAAGAAAAATCAACAGAGTAATCGAGCATGAGAACCTTTCCCCTCCAAATGTTTAATAATCAGGTCCAACAGGATCACTGTAGCATCTTCCACTCCTCTCCCTGATCGGTTGGCAAACAGCATTGGGTCAAGCACATGTTCAGTTTGCCTCAAAATCAGTTTTTCACTTCATCAGTTTTTCAAATACTTTCATAACAATCAATGTCAGAGCAATGTCTAAGATCATTTGGACTTTTCACATAACTGGATTTAGGAACAGGCACTAAGACAGCATCTTTCCATACATTAGGTATGTGCTGTGTCTGCAGAGACTTCTTGAAAAAACATGAAAGACAGGACTCATTTGCTGGGCGCAAGAGTTAAGTAAGCGACCACGGATATGATCTGGACCATACGACTTGTTTACTCTTGTAGAGTGAAAGGCCTTTGCTACTTCCTTCTGATCACTGTTAAAATGCTGACCATGTTTTAGGTTACACTGCGGTTCCTGAATCTTCTTACTAAAATCAAAGATATTAAAACTATTATAAAAACCATTCAAAGCATTGGCTAACTCAGAGTCTGAATGAAAGCCGTCCAGAGTGACACGATTGCAGTTCCTTGGATCCCAGAGGCCTGCTATTTTGTTCATGCTGTTCCAGGCTGAGCCAAGCTTATTTGTAGCAATTTTACTTTCCAGGTCTGATTTATATCTCTGTTTGGTTTTTAAAATGTCTATTTTCTGCTCCATAGTGGCCAAGTGGAGGTCAGATACTGTCCCATGTCTAAAAACAAGATTCCTACTGGACTTCACAGAATTATGGTTTCTTGTTATGGTAGATTTTAACTGTCTTAGAGGGAATGATCATGTCTCTACAAAATGCAACATAAGAACAAATGACATCAGTAAGAGTGTCCAAATCATCTCCACAAATCTCTTTAAACATGTCCTAATCCATGCAGTAATAACACTCCTGCAGACAGAATTCCTCCTTCCAGTCCTTTCTATCCTTCACCTGTACTTTCTAAGATTTTTAAAACTGTTTTATAAATAGGCAGCAAGTGCACATAGTTTTGATCTGCAGACCCAAGTGGAGGTAACGGGACAGATTTATATGGATCCTTTACTGATACATAACAGATCAAGCGTTTTATCCTGTTTAGTGGGACATGAGACATTTAAAAGGGTCTTTTTCAGCTAGACATGATTAAAAGTGAAAGTGACTATAGTTTATGCATTACATCACAGATAGTGTTAGAAGCAGAGGCAGTATCTGCCTTGGGTGAATGTACACTACTGTTATAAGAAGCCGGAATACCTCGTGGGGCAGGTAAAAAGGGCATATTGATACTGATGAAAGTTCTACATATGGCATACAGGTTCGGTCTATGACAGTCACAGAGTTACAGTATCGTTTATTAACATAAATACATACCCCTCCTCCCTGAGTTTTCCGGGTCACTTCAGCTTTTCGATCCATACGAAAGGATAATCCAAATCCCTCCATAAAATGGTCCGAGTCCTGATCTTGTCCAGTGAGCTCTGTGAAGGCTAACAGGGGACCTATTTGTAAAATAACTGGATTGGTCTGGACTGGGGGGCCCAATACAGTATGATATGCCTTTATAAAATCACTAGCAACGCCCCTGCCCCCTGAATATCAAAAAACTGCAGAGTGGCAGCATTAGCATTCAGTTGAATGCCGCAAAAACACATCTGAAATGGGAAAGAGCTGTCGTACAATTGATTATGCAAATAGATTTAACATGAAATAGGACCTATGTTTTTAGAGACTCTCGGCAGTCTCTGGCTGATACCTGACCCGAACGTAGGATCAGTGCATCTCTAGTTTTTATGCTTATGTTGTGTGCAACATCTTGCTTTTATTTTAACATGCAAAATACTGGTTGTATGTTGCTACGTTGGTCACTTTTTCCAGTTATATTCCAGCACTCTAATGGATGCCACTGAAATATTTATGAAGCATTTATCTGCTTTGTAATGTTTTTTTTTTAAACCACTTCTTATTTTTGTCTGCCCTGATTTTGATTCAAAACCCAAATTAGGTCTAACATATAGAACCACAAATTAATCAGGGATGTGTATCCTACCCATGACATATTTTCTGTTTTCTATCTCAGACTACATGTGTTGGACAAGTGAGCTAAACAATGCAAGATGTTTATTTGCTGGCTGTTTCTGCTCAGTCTCAACAGATAATATTGTTTTTGCAAGTGTCTCTTTGTCATTGTATCATTTTAATGTTTAAATTAAATAAAACACCACAAATAATGACGTAATAAAAACTACAAGTCTTGGAAGAAAGTGGAGCCTATTCCAGGAAGTACAGGGCACAACACAGCCCTAGGTGCTAGTCTAGGTCAACAAATGATCTAAATGTCATATTTACATTGGTTTCAGTTTACCTTTTTCAGAGTTACAGCATTGTGGAAGACAATATGCAGTCCACCATTTATAAAATATGTTTTAAATATTTTATAAATAGAAACCAGATGTTGAAGCAAAAAGAAAAGCTTTTCTCAGTGCAGGAGGCCAGAACATGGCATTAAGCTTCTCTTACCTACTGTGGTTTATGTTCATTCACTTCAGTTTGCTTTGCTGTGGTTTTCTGCGGAATACAGCAATTTCACTCTGATCAGGTGCAAAAAATTGCTCTGCATTTTAGTGTGAAAATTTGATGTGCCAATAATGTACCATTAAATGAGCATAAATGATAATGCATCAATCTTCCTTAACCACTTATTTCATACAAGGCCAGGGAGAGCCTGGAGACTAAACTAGGATACACAGGGCACAAGGCAGGGAACACCTTGTATGGGATGTCAGTCTATGATAAGGCCAGTCTAGAAATAACAGTTTACATAACTGTGTTTTTGGACTGGACTGCCAGATGGAAACCCCAAAGAAAAAATATGAAACATGAAAACTTTGCACACAGAGCAAGGGGTGGGATTTCAGCCCCCAGTGGTGTGAAGGTAAAATGATAATCACTCAGCTGCTATGACATATGAATGGTCTTCAACATTCTTCATATAAAATATTGATAATTAAATATTCTATATTATTTCTAATCACAACCACAAATGTTAAATCAGCCTCATAATGTTTTTAATTATTATTTTTTTTATTTCAGTTTAAGTAGGTTAATTGGCTGACATGCAAAGTTTTAATAATGTTGTGCTACTTTATTTAGTTAATCGTCCAGTCTGTGAAGAAGGCATTCAAGTACGAATTGCATTGAAGTATGATTCATTTCCTGGTGCGTACAATTTATATTAGGTCGGCGTTCACGGTTTGATTTCTGATATTTAGATCGAGTTCTAGGTCAAACTGGTTTGTTCGACTTTCAAGAAATTCAAGTTCTAGTGAGTTTGAGAACCAAGGTACCACTGTATTTATGAATCACATAAAAGCTTGTTTTTTTATCTTTCCAAATTGACATAGTGGTCAAAAACAGTTATACTTTCTCTCCCGATAATGCAAAACATAATGTCTGCTGTCCTGGCCATATTTGTGCCTTTTAACCATTGTACATTGGGATTTTTTTTGTTTTGCAGAATGACGAAACACAAACAACCGAAAGACTATTTTTTGAAAGATGTCCTAGCCTGGAATCCGGAGTGATCTACAGCGTGAAAGCCAAGTGCACCAATGGGTCTCATATGGAGAGCAAATCTGTAACTCAGGGTATCCCGGCACCCAAAGGTAAAAACATAAAATGGAAAAGGTGATAAGCGATTGTGCAAATGGGCTCAGGTATTGCATGTTTGCATGTCAGTGCATGCAAATACTGGCCCCACCCGAAACCTGCATGTCAAGCTTGGCACATAAATTGTATTTCTTGAATTTAACTCTTCCTTCATTCAGTTAAAATGTAACAAAATCATATGGAAAAAAGAAAGCCTGGTGTATGGTAGGTATATTTTCCACTGGAATCTTATGGTGAAAATGCAGGCACACAGACATTACTTTTCCTGGTATGGCTTGTAGTGACCTATTCTAAATCAGCCACAGATTCTAGCTTGAGCTGTGGGTCTCTCCAATTTTACAAATTCCTCACCCTGTTATTGTGATTCCATAAACCCTGCATTGTGTGGCTCAGCAGGCTAAACCTCTGTGTTAGTAGTTCAGGTCTTGGCAGAATAGTCACATGTCTGTGGGTCCTTGAGCAGGGTCCCAACCCTCAGCTCCCTGGGTGCTGCAAGGTGGCTGCCCCTTTACTATGACGCCCCAAGCTTGCTCTTACCCATATGGGAAGAATTATGGGGGGAAAAAGAGAGTTTCTGCTCAGAGATTAACTAACAGAGTATCTCTGTTGTATTAGCCACAGCTCATGATCATTCTACATTGCCTCTTACCTCCACTCATGAATGAGATTCTGAGGTACTATTTCATTAACGGCAGAATCCACTTCCCTCCACTTGAAAGGATCAAATTTGGGTACTTTGGCTCCATCTATAAAAATCCTTGTGTTCGAATATGGGTGTAGGGAATCAACTTCAGCAGAATCTCATTTCAGCACACCGGTGGTTTATTGAACAGTAAAAATAATATAATGTAATACAGTGTAGACATATACCGGGTCTTGAAAGGCAGCTCATTTCATTCGATATCATAAACTTAATTCATGGCAAATTCTTGCTGACCTGTATGCAGAACTGTTGACCAACTACAAGAAACTTCTGACAGCTGTGCCTGCAAACAATAGTTATTCCACCAAGTACTAAAGCATGTGTTGCGAGGGATCAAATACTTATTTCACTAGATAAATGACAATTTGTTTTTTTTTTATTTTTGGTTTTATACAATATACATATAAAGAACCGTAAAAAACAAGCAATGACAATTAGTCATTTAAATAACAGAAACATACAAATAAACAATTAAAATAAATAAACAAACAAATAAAAAACAATAAGTAATAATAAAATAAATAAACATAAAAATTTTATATAATTATAAAGATACTTAATATGGCAGATTTAAAACAATCACTCACCTTTACAGTCAAGGAACACAACTAATGGTTTCCAGACTGTTTCAAATGCGTTTGCTATCCATTTTATTGTATAAGTCAATCTCTCCATTGTAATTCCATAACTGTATCAAAGGTACATCCATTTTACTCCAAAACAAAGCTATCATTCTCCTGGCCTGCAGGAGTCCAAAGTCTATTAAAATGACCTGTTTTGAATTAACAATAATATTTTTAGGATATATAAGAACATAAGAACTATACAAACAAGAGGAGGCCATTCGGCCCATCAAGCTCGCTTGGGGAGAACTTAACTAGTAGCTCAGAGTTGTTAAAATCTTATCTA
>JABFEA020000002.1:15733578-15753608 GCA_019775915.2 Cyphomyrus plagiostoma | reverse complement strand
CAAACTGGATTTAAGGAAGCACTTCTTTACGCAGCGTGTAGTTAGAGTATGGAATAGTCTTCCTGATAACGTAGTGCCAGCTGAATCCTTGGGCTCCTTTAAATCAGAGCTAGATAAGATTTTAACTCTGAGCTATTAGTTAAGTCTCCCCAAGCGAGCTTGATGGGCCGAATGGCCTCCTCTCGTTTGTATAGTTCTTATGTTCTTATTGCATAATGCATGCATTATATAATGCTAAGTAAAATTTTAAATATGTAGATCTTCCAGATGCTTAACAAATACCGGATGTCAGTTCTTGACAGGACACATACTACTACTACTACTACTACTACTACTCATATTCATAATTTTAAGTGTTTGTTACTAGGTGAACTTACATTATTTATCATTAATTACCATTCATTGTATTTTTTCAACCTTTTTAAAACAGCTCTTGAATAAATAATAAGTTGCTCCCCTTTATCCTCCAACAGTGAAGCCCCCACCCCTGCAACTGGATATTTTCCATGAAGAAAACTCCCTGAATTTGAAATGGAAAGACCCTGGTCTGTTCTATGCAGATTGTTGGGACTACCTCTACCGGTTCAAGACCGATGAATCCCAGGACTGGAAGGTGAGTGCAGAGGAGAGGGTAGCAAGAGGGGGTGTTTATACTGAAAGTATATTTCCAGTGATTTGGAAACATTGGCATGAGTATACCTATCACCAGCTATCATAAAGTCAAATAAAAAATAACGTATATCACTTTAGATAAAAGCATCTTCTAAAGAAATATAACGTAAAGTAAATAATGGATAGTGGCACAGCAGAATCATCGAACTTTGCTCTGATACAGAACTTTCATCATAGGCAGAACCAGGTGAATGGAAAAAGAAGGAAAGAATAAATGATTTATAGAAGATAGATAGATAGACATGGTGAACACATATGGTTCTCCCACAATATAATAAGGACATATCTATTGGCTATCATCTATACCCAACATCCGTGTATTGTGGTAATTATGGTTCAAAACCTGGTTATTGCCACGTCAGTTACACAATCATGTTTTTGTGCTGCTAATTACTATGTCACCTTTAATTTTTTAATGTAGTTCATTTAGTTTGCTATTCTTCAGTCTTCCCTAATGCTTAGTATCTATTCTTACCACTTATCATAGTCGGGGATGCAGAGGTTACTCAGGGCACATGGCTGGGGTACACCCTGGATGCTATGATGTCTATCCCATGCTAACTAACTAAATACAACTTTTGCTGTCAATAAATGATCCCTATAGGTTTTTGTGGGGTAGCAGTTTTTGACACATAGTTTGATGCTGCCAAATAGCGATCCTTATAGGTTTTGTTTTTGTTGACTGATATTGCTGATGTTTGATCAGGTTCATTAAACGCTGTGCTCCCTCTTGGCAGATGGGTAATGTTTCCAAGACAACCAATGACAAACTGGTCTACGACATCCGGTATCAGTATGTGGTGCAGGTGAAGGCCTTCTTCACAAACAGATGTGGATTTGGAGCCACGGACTGGAGTTTGGAGAAACGCTATGGTAACCCACAGTAATTCTTCACTAGCACCAAAATTGCAAATGCTCCTTTGCTAATAAACTGCATAGAAAACATTACAAACATGTTTGAAACTTTTAAAATATATTTCTTAATTGTTTTCAGTGTTCATTTCAGATTGTGATTATATTTTCCGTCCACCAGACTAAACTGTTTTTAATTTTTTTATATAACTTAGGGTATTAGGTTGTGTGACATATTAATACATGCAGACTTTGTTTAATAAGAATGTTTGAGCCTAATTAAGCATAATTTATATATTACAAATACTGAATTAGTTCCTAACACCATAGATATAAAACTGATATGAATTCCAAGATAAAAGTATCATGTTGAGGATTTTGAAGGTGTTGATAAAAGAGAATGTTTCTGCATCTGGTTTTCTCCTTCAGGTCAGCCCAGACAACCGAACTGGTCACCGCATGTTGTTGTCATCACCATTCCTGTCCTGTTCACAATTGCTGTGATCATTTGCCTCATCTTCATTAAGAAGTAAGTGCTGTTGGACTGAGAAATAGACATGAGCCATGTTGGAATCTCATGAGTGCCTGAAATGCAGTCATGTTGTCTTGTGTTCTTGGAATCGGATTAGGGCAGCACGCATTGAGGCTATATTTGGCAAGGAGAAGTAGTCAAAGCAGTTTTCTTATTCACTGACTGGGCATCCTGTCTCAACAAAATTATCTCTAAAGCAGCTGGTCTGCTTTTCTTCCAAACCACACTTACATTAGCTGCTCTGCCATGACCCTTCCTGTTTGATTAAGCCTCTGGTAGCAATGATCAGCTCTCAGTAATATCTGGCCTTTTTGTATTTTGCTGTCTCATATTTACCAAGTTAGAGTTGCCCATCTTTTTTACAATGGATTGCATTGTCCTACGTTTTCGTAATAGTGCTATACTTTAAAAACAATTTTTCCTCTTTTACTGTTCTTAAGGGAGTTTAAAACTCAACTTTTCCATTTTAAACAAAGGGCCTGTCAGGCCTCTGAATCAAATATCTTACAAGTTTCAAAGACACTTCAAAATAAAAGGTTTACATGGGATTCTGAGAATTTCTTTCACAGTTTCTGATATTTTACAGAATACACAGATGGTGCTTTTCCACTGACATACAGGAACTAAAACATACCCGAGCTGTACTGTGAGGAGAGAGTAGTTACAATGTGGGATTCCAGCTTGCTTTGGTTTTCCACTGCAGAAGGATCAGTTCAGCAAAGGCAATGCCAGGTTTGGAGAGCGACAGCAACTTAAAACTGAAGAGATGCTTTACTGTTCACACGGTGTACATCATTATTTACTATGCTAATTTCCTAATTTTCTAGCACATCTGTGAGAATCGCCATGTTATGTTAGCTATGTTATGTAATCAAACACTAGCAGAATTAGCATTCACTTGTGCAAATTTGCGTTACAAATTCATTTCATTCAGCTGTTCTGTGGTAGTTTTTGAAGAAGGAGGTTAGATATTTTCAAATTCAAAGCTATGGAATGCATTAACACATCACAATGTGCGATACTACTAATAATGAATATGCCCTCTCTGGAGAGTCAGGCTTGCATGTGCCAGAGATCCCAAGAGCAATACCGTCTAGAGCCAAGCTCCTGGTAGGGTCACCCTTGGTGGCAAGGTTGAGGGGGAGGTGCCAGACAAAGCGCAACTCAAGAAAGACTTCAAGAGCGGAGCAGGTGGAAGATTCTGTCCAGGCATGCAAGTGGATCACAACAACGGCTTTGAAGGCTGCAGCAGAGAGAGACCTTCAACTGTCTTGGAGTCCATGCTGTTTATAATAGTTTTATTTCTATCAAGGACTGTGTGGTGGATGTTTGTGCCCCAGTATCCCCAAGTTAAAAGAAGTCATGCACAGGCATCCACCTGTTTGGATAATTCACCCTCACACTCCCCTCTACAGATTTCACAGCCTTACCATGAACATCAAACGACAAAGGTTCTCCATCAGCCCCCACCAGACAATTCTACATCCCCACCAACAATAACAATTGATGATGAATGTCTTGAGATCATGGATAATTTTCCCTATTTGCGAAGCCACCTCTCCTCAAGAGCAGACATCTACCATGAGATTCACTACCATATCTGCTGTGCTAGTGGGACCTTTGCAAAACTTCGTAGGAGAGTCTTTGAAAACTCTGATCTTCTTTCAAAAACCAAGTTACTGGTATATAAAGCAGTCATTTTACCAACACTTCTATATGGAGCAGAGACCTGGACTACATATAGCAGGCATTCAGGAGCCCTGGAATCCTTCCACCTAATGTATCCTGTAAGATTCTGCGTATTTGCTGGAAAGAGAGGCGGACTAACATCAGCATCCTAGATGAGGCAAACTGTGACAATATTGTCACTGCCATCATAAAACACCAGCTAAGATGTATAGGTCATGTAATACGCATGCCTGACACATGGCTCCCAAAACAGGTTCTCTACTCAGAGCTCTCTGCTGGATAGCATGCACCTGGAGGACAGAAAAAGCATTACAAGGATATTAAAAATTTCAGATAAACATTTCAAACTGGAACAGTATAGCTAAAAATGACTCTACTTGAGTCACTGGCAAACAGGCTACCCTCAGCACCTCATGTCCACATTGTGACAAGGTTTGTGGTTTGAGAACTGGCCTCTTCAGCCAACTGAAGATACACAATAAGGACCCCCCAGGTGGACCGTCATGCTCAACTCCAAATGATCGCAGATGATGATGGTGATGATGATGATGATGATGAATAAATATGCATGATATACATGTTTTTCCTTCATTTAGTACATGTGCAGATAACCAGTATCTCCTTGCATTTTGCCCAGTCAAATAGTGGCGCCTAAATCAACTTAGTTTGGTCACACTTTCAACCCTGCTAGTAAGCAGGGCTATGTGATCATGGTTATGCCATGGGTACGACTCACGTACTTTACAATGTAAAACCGGTAATTTGAGGTATGGCCCAGTTCTTGGTAGCATGGGAAAAGCCCCAGTACTGATATTTCTTTGCCTTTCATCTATTTATTTATCTATTGAGGGAGAGGACGCTGGCGTTGTGTGTTCGCCGCTTCTCCGCTAAAAGAGAAAAAGATTGAGTATAGCATAGATAGAGTATAGTAACTTTATTAGTACTTAATACTCCAGTCCCCAGACGTTGCCCTGAAATATACTTACGTTTTTGGCTGCTGTAATTGGGAATTGTCGTGCCTATGTCCTCGGCTAATGCGATGCTAACCTACTTGGCTGCAGACCTCCTGAGCCTCAACAACAGCAACGTCTCTGTGGATCCTCTGGATATCCTCACCACCTCTCAATCTCAATCGTTGACATCCGTATGTTCACAGAAGTTGCAGAAAAGAGAGAAAGTTTATCCTCCATCAGACAGGGCTCTCCATGCCGGTTATCTGGTCAGCTGGATCTTCTGGCACGCTTCAATTATGTCTTCAGAATACTGCGGCTTCTGGGATTTGTAGTCCCGATATCACTGCAGCGGCTCCTGTGGCTCTTCGGATGCGGGAAGTAAAACGTGGAGTAGATTTTAATCTTTTCAGGGTTTTTAAAAAACATATGGCAGTGCCTCATCTTAAAGTTGGACTTTTTAATGTTCAATCTTTGGATAACAGTCTCATTCAGGAGCATATCCAGGAAAAGGATTTGGATATCATGTGTCTCACGGAGACCTGGCATCAGCCAAATAGTTTCTCTGTCCTCAATGAGGCCTGTCCACCTGGATATATCTATCTTCAAAGAACATGAAGCTCAGGTCGCGGCAGTGTCTTGGCTGTCATCTTTAAAGGTCATTTGGGCCTCTCTCCTGCGCGTTTGCCTGTGCTGTCCTCCTTTGAATGCTTAGCCTTCTCCTCCAAACCACTGCACTGAATGACAGTACTTCTTATCTACAGGCCCCTTAAATACTGTCCCTCGTTTCTCTCTGAGATGTCAGAGACCTTGTCATTATTGTGCACCACTTCATCCAATCTGCTCATACTGTGGGATCTCAACATTCATGTTGATACTCCCACAAATCATCAAACTGATGAATTCCTCCAACTGCTGGATTGCTTGGACTTGGAACAACATGTCAAATCTCCAGCACACTATAGAGGACACACCTTGGACTTAGTCATCACGAACTCTCTATCTGTGCGTCAGCTATCCTTATATGACATGGGTGTGTCAGATCACAAAGCCATTTACTTGGAGTTTCCCTTCCAAAGTTCTCTCATGAAGCCAAAGCGGCAGATTTCCTTTCCAAATCTAACAGCCATTAACCCTGAACTTCTTTCAGCTGATCTTAAGGACCACATTCCTGTATCTATACCAATCTCAGTGGATTTCTACAACTCCACCCTCTCCACCATCCTGGACCATCACGCTCCCGCTAAAACGAGAACAGTTGCCTTTTGGTGCTCATCTCCATGAGAGCTGAGGAAACTAAAGGCAGTTAGTCGAACGCTTGAGAGATGCTTCTTAGCTTCGGGTCTGCTAGTCCACAAGCTAGCTCACCAGGGACACCGCAAATTATATGCAAGGGTTCTCAAAAATGCTTGATCGCGTTTTTATTCACCCATAATCTCTAATAACCCGGGTAACTTTTTTCCACCATCACTCATCTCCCCCAGCCTCGAACATCACCACTCACCGACCCTGCTAATGACCTCTGTAATAAATTCATCTCCTTCTTTCAAAATAAGATCTGAACAATCCGCTCTTCACTTGCAACTTCCCTCACTGCACACACTACTGGTGCCAACACACTGCTAGGGAGGTCAAGGCCTTCCCTCTGTTGCTCCTTTCCTCAGGTCTGTGTGAAGGAGGTCAAGGCCGCTGTTAGGGCCATGAAACCCTCTACATGCACTCTTGATCCCTTCCCAACAGTCCTGGTCAAGGCAAATATGGCCTCCCTCGGCCCCCTTGTTACTACCATCGTCAACCAGTCCCTCCAGTCTGGTTATGTTCCCTCGACTCTGAAATAATCAAACCCCACCTTAAAAAGCCTAACCTGGACCCTCAAGACCTGGCAAATTACAGACCCATTTCCAATCTCCCCTTCCTTTTGAAAGTTCTGGAAAAAGTCATTTCAGTCCATCTTCAAAGACACCTACACGACAACAAAATTCTGGACAACTTTCAATCTGGCTTCCGCTCTGCACACAGCACCGAAACAGCTTTGATCCGGGTCATAAATGACCTATTCATCACTGCAGATTGTGCATCCTCTTCTCTCCTAGTCCTTCTGGATCTGTCAGCAGCCTTCAATACAGTTGACCATGACATCCTCCTCCAACATTTACAACACCTTGCAGGGTTCACTGACACTGCCCTGGATTGGTTTAAATCATACCTCAGACAGATCAGTATTGGGGCCCATTATTTTTAATCTGTGCTCTTGGGCGCATCATCAGCAGCTGCGGGGTCTCACTCTAGTTCTACGCAGATGATACCCAACTCTACTTGAAGCTGGGTAGCAATGCGTCTGAGGCCCCTTTCACTTTATCAGCCCCTTCGATATCTACGCCCTCCACTTCCCCCACACTCACTGCCTGTCTGGATAAGATGCATGGATGGAGCAAAGTTTCCTTCGTCTTAACAGCTCATAAACTGAAGTGATTCAAATTGGCACTCCACATCAAATTCAACAGCAAAAATCCTTTGTATCTCTTTCTCCGGTCAGAACATTTCTCTCTCTAAAACAGTCGCCAACCTTAGTGTTTTTTTTGACCCTCAACTTACTTTTGAAAGCCATATCAAGCACATTTACGAAATCTCCTTTTTCCATCTCAGAAATATTGCTAAACTCCAGCCTACACTTTCCCTTTCTGATGCAGAAAAATTAGTGCATGCCTTAGTCTCCTCCAGACTGGATTGCTGTAACTCACTTCTCATCGGTATTCCTGGCAAAAACATACGAAAACTTCAGTACGTTCAGAACTGTGCTGCCAGGGTCCTGATGAGTGTGAGGAAACACGAGTACATCACCCCTGTGCTCCGTTCCCTTCACTGGCTTCCCGTTTCTTCCCGGATCACCTACAAAATCTCCCTGCTTACCTTACATTGTCTGCATGATAATGCGCCCCTATACCTAAAAGAACTCCTCACTCCCCACTGTCAGCCACGCACTCGCCGCTCAACCAACACACACCTTCTCCTCCCCACAGGACTCGCTCCCATACCACTGGAGATAGGGCCTTTTCCTGCGCTGCCCCACGGCTGTGGAATGCTCTACCTCCACATATGAGGGCCTCACAGACTATGACATGTTTTAAAAAAAAACTGAAAATGTTTCTTTTTAACTAATGTTTTTAACTAATTTGATTAAATGTTTTATTCCTATTTTTATTGTTGTTTTTAATGTAATGTTTTCTCAATTTTTGTATGCACTTTGAGATTTTCTTTGTAAAATGTAAAGTGCATTATAAATTAAATGTATTATTATTATTATTATTATTTGTATTATTCTGTAGAACTGATGCAATAATGTATTACAACACACCCAGGTAAAGTTGATTCTGTTGTGAAAGGTGCTATATAAAATGAATTGAATTGCTACAAAATAATACAATATTATACAATTTAGGTATCCATTTGAAGGGCACAACAAAGGTACTTCTTCAACTCAAACTCATGACTGATCCAAGTTCAAATTGTCTGCTACTGCTCTGGCTGTAGCTCAGTCTTGCTTGTATCTGCTGTGGTTCTGACTGGTGTCCTGCATAACAAGACGTGATTGCAGTTTGATAATATTGTGCTCTATCCACCTTCTAATCTACTTTTCACTTCCTCGTGTAGACTCCGGAAGCTAATCCTGCCAGAGATTCCTAATCCTAGAATTATCAAGATACCATGGAAAAGTGAGAAAATGGTAAAGATTTAACCTCTACCATTTCTGCTTCTGCCATGAGGTTTTGGAGAACATCTTTAAGTTCTCCTGTCTGCTGGATTATTGTAAATATTAGGATATATTATATATTAGGAAAAGGTTTACAAATCTCTCTGCAGCAACCCACAGGAAGAAGCTAATTAAGGGCTTGATGATTATTTGGGTAGTTGACCTTAATGGAGCAGTGACAGAGAAAAGTTTTAGAAGTCATAGTATATTGCAAACGATAATGCACTCTCTCATTCCAGACATATTGGGTTTCTGTTTGATTCACTGGAATGTCAATTCTTATTGCTCCTCTCCTAGTTCCCAGATCACTTCATTCCATCTGAGGATGACTATTCAAAGGTAAAAATCCTGAAGGAGACTCTGCAATTGTGAACCAAACCATGGGGATCCAGGAGAGGAGTCACCTTGGGCAACCATTTTGCCGAAGACAGAGCATACTCTGCACGTGGATGAGCCAGCCCACTGACAAAGACACTATGAAACCTTTGTGGTTGTTTCTCTGCATCTTGTATAGCACCCATTAATTTCCAAAGGAAGAGAAGAAAAGGACTTCATGGAATGTGTTGGAGGCCGCAGCTTGCAGCAGGAAATAATTGTTTAGATGGTGTGGAGGGTTGTCATTTCAGTTGTTGTCAACAACAGAGGGTCAACAGTGATTACGTTTTCTTGACATAACACACAGGCTAACCTCACTCCCATCCAAACATATAAACAAATTCACAGAGGCTCACATACTAAGGATAATTTGAAAAGAGGTGCTACTTTGTCTAACTGGATGTATCACATAAAGACTAGTCTTACCTCAATAGACAGGATGAAACTGACACAGAAACTGACTCCTGTGATCCACAGTCCCTACTTCACCCATCATGTATTTACCACTATACGAAACCAGGCTTTAAAATCTGTAAATATCAATGTTGAAATATGAACTTGGTGTGAATTTTGACTCTTATCTGCATGTTAAGTATGTTGTTTATATTGTATAATAAAAATGAATTTTAAAATCACCTAATTTCTTTGTGTAAAATATGCAAGCGTAAAACTACAACCCAAGGTTTAGGCATGGGGACTTCTGAAGTTGTTATTAATATAAATCCTGCAGACATTTCTTTCTGACAATAATAGGATAGAAATCGACTGTGTGTAACATTATGTAAACAGCTGTAAGATAGTAGTATTTATTTTGTACATACAGTGGGGGGAAATAAGTATTGAATGCATCAACATTTTCCTCAGTAAATATGTTTCTAATATTCCTAACATAATTTATGGATTTATTTGTTTTGATTTCTTTGGATGTGTGGATTATTTGGGTTGTTATCTACATCTGGTGTAAATTTCATGTCAGTAGCCCCAATAGAAATATATTTACACTAACATTATTAGTGTTATTATTTCTGTATACCTTTGTTTTCCCTTTTTTCTCCCCCTGTTCCCATGGTGATTAATTTCTGTTATTCTCTCTTTTTTTTCACGGTACTAGGACAGGTGAGTTCGGTGCGGCCACACTCTTTGCTCTTGAATTTAATGTAAAATAAAATTGTCCTCTGATATATATCTTTACTGAGAAAAATGTTGACATGTTCAATATTAATTTTCCTTGCTGTAGACATCTTAATGCTGGCTATGTATTAGGTCCTTGGGCTAGATGTTTGCTTTTGATCAAATGCGAGTCTCACAATAAAAATGTCTTAAAACCTAGTATTGTTGTTGAATTATGTTAAATCGAAATTGGTTTAGAGAATGACTAAAATCTGTGATGGATTGGTGCCCCACCCTGGGTTATTCCCAGCCTTACACCCAAAGATTCTGCCCCAACCCAAAAAAAAAGCCAAAAAATCGTGAACTTTTCTGGAATTTCCCTTGTGTGCACTTTAATGGACTGGCAAGGTTTTGTCTTGTGTTTCCTGGTAGAATATCCAGGCTCACTAGTACCCTATATAAAATAATTATTAAAAAGCAATTCAATTCAGGTTAACCAGGCCATTTCATTTACTTCTTTTGCCTTGTTATACTCCTTGATATTTTAAACCATTTTAAGAATTTGTCATGAAGAATTGTTAAAATTCTACAATGTGTCACAAACCCGCTAGGACCAACAGAGGGATATTTGACAGAGCCTTTATTATACAGTGGTGTAGGAACTGTAATGGGGAGCGGGCAGAGTCGTGGTCGTGCAGGCAGAAAACCAGGAGATCGGGCAGGCCAGGATCGGGATCCGGATCCATAGTCAGGGTCGCAGGCAAAGAGGTCGAAAGCCGGGAGGTCCGCCTAATGACACAGACAAGGCACATGGGGGATTCATGAGGAGGAAGAGCGAAGGGAGGAAGGGCAGGAGGGAGGTCGAGGCGGGTCACAGGAAGAGTTGGGCAGGGCGGAACAGAGCTATACGGGAGAAGGGGAAAGTCACGCTCAGTAAGTATCTTTTCATCTACAATACCTTGCACCGGGCTTTGGTGTTTTCGGGCTTATATCCCACGTGGAGTCCCGGTATTGGTCGGGGCTGCCGCCTCCCGTTGCCGGTTCACTGGCGGGGTGTGACACAATGAGGGGACCAAGGAGACGGGCCGAGGGAGTGCCGGAGGGGACCCGGAGGGACCACTTGGGCAGGCAGGCAGGAGGGGGAAGCCGCTGCTGGCGATGGCATAGCCGGAGCCCGCGAAGGCGCCATTCAACACCCATGCTGGAGCAGGGGGGCCCAGAGGTGGCCAACGCGGAGCTGGAGGCGGGATGGAGGACCGGCACCGGAAGGGGACCGGGAGGCGACCGCCGCCCTGAAGCCGGAGGACCCGCAGGCAGCCACCGGACCACGGTCAGGGGACATACTGGCGAGCCAGGGGGCAGGACGGGAGGGACCCGGACCCGACGTTTGTGTCCCCTGCCTTTGCGAGACACGGAGAGGCGGGGACCCCATTGGGCTCCTCCTCTCTGGGGCACTAGTGGTGGAGCTTGGTGCCCACCTGGGTCAGTGGGACCCAGTAACTAGATCCCCGAGGGGTCCCACTCAAGCTCCTTCTCCAAGTCCACCACTAGAGGAGGAGCGAGGATGGCACAGTCCAGGACCTCCTCGGGGACAGGAGCCATGGGCACCAGAGTCAGGGGTTCCTGAGGGGCAGAGACAGGCAGGACCGCGGGTGGAGCAGGGCCGCGGGCGGACCAGGGACAGGCAGGGCTGCAGAAGGAGCCGCGGGCGGACCAGGGACAGGCAGGCTTGGCGGCCTCAGCAGGAGCCTCGGGCGTGGCGGCCTCAGCAGGATGCGGGTCTGGCGCCGCTACATCATGGTCACCAGGGGGCACCACCATGACAGACCAAGGCAAGTCAAGTACAGGAAGGTCAGGTTCAAACAAAACAGGCGCGGGCAGGACAGGGGTTGCCCCTTTAAGAGCTTCGGGGATCCGCGGGATCGCGTCCCTCACCGGGCTGATCCACCTAAAGACTATGTGCACTAAATTCATCATTGTCAAAGTGAACGCCTTAGCCTTAATTTGTTTAAGCTGTAATGTTGCTAGTTCATTTCATTTAAGAAATTGACAGACAGTTCAAAGGATAAAAGTATCATGAATTGCAGTGTTTGTTTTATTTTAAGGCTAATACCTTAAAATGGAGTACACCTTCAATGGTTGTCAGGCTTCTGATTTTATTGCTATTTGCAATATAAGGTTTTCGATCTGTTTTATTCCTAAAATCAACAAACCAAGATGGCAGCACGTACAGACACTGTCTCTGTGCTTTCCTTTTCTAATGCCCTGTTCTCTCCTTTTCTAAGAATGACCACAGGGTAACTGCAGTACCATACCTAGTCCAATCTGACCACCTATACATGCTATAAATGGAAAATCAAAATAAAAAATGAAGTAACTGAAAAACAGTTGTTATCCTACAGTCATTCCGTCACTCAATTTGGGCCTGCCTTGAACATTCTGTACTTCCTGTTTGCAATGGTTATAACTCTCCTGTCACTGTGGTGAAAGCCATGGTGGCACTTTTGATGTATTTTCTGAACCTACCAGATGGCACTCTCTGTTCAATAAAGGGCTAAAACCAAGCCGAGCGCAAACCAGGGGCACAATCTGGTGGGGTCAGGGCAGACGGCAGGTTCATGAGGTGTCATTTTGCTCTTCACCGCATATAAGCATGTGAAATGTTTTCTTAATCACACTGCTAATATGAGCAATATTTTCATGTATATTGTGAAATTGAAACACAAGGAATGGAATACATCGCACTTACTTTAAACACCTACTCTATTTATTTTTATTTTGCTTTTTGTTGATCCAGTTTGTATTCTGTTTCATTCATATCCTTTTTTTCTGTATTTGTATCCTTCCTCTGCGGTGTGTTGGCGACCACCATGGGTTGGTTCCCACCTGCGCCCATTGTCCTCGGGATAGGCCCAGTTTGGATTCAGCGGTTTCCGAAAATGATGAATGAATGTTGATGGATGAATGTATCCTTCATGACTTTTTCTTTCTTGTACATATTCATTGTACTTCATTCAATCATTCATTCATCAACAAATATTAATACATTCCAGTCATTAAGTTTAGCAACTCTAGAAACTAGGGCTGGATGATTTATTGATTTCAAATCGAAATCGCGATTTGAAACAACGCAATTAGCAAGTCGCAAAAATTGCAATTTAGGATATACATTATACAGCACGTCAGACCCAGGGTTTAAAACTGCTGTGAAAATTGTTTTACAAATTCATGCCATGCTCCCAATCCCAATTCATGCCGTGCCATTCTCACCAATTAGAAATTGCACAAGAAGGCGTATAGGCCCACAAACAGCGAAACCAGAGGAAAATGTTACATTCGTGGTGCGGAAAAATACTGATTCCGCTACTGAGCTATAAGTGAATTGCCTTCCTATTTCATGGTCCGAGAATGTTGAAGAAAGGTCCTATCATCAATAGAACCAGCGAGCTCCTTTTAAACACCAGCTGCAGTATTCTTCAGCATATCATACTGTACTGTCCCCGGACAAAAGCACGGACCCAGATATGCGAGGCGAAGGGTTGTTTATTGAGATCCAAAAGGGAGAAGAACTGGCCCTGTTACACCCGGTCGGTCCGGCCCCCTGGGGCCAGGGGCGTAACAGAGCCCCCCCCTTGAGGGCCGCCTCCTGGAGGCCTCCGTCGTTTACGGGGACGACCCCGGGCTGAGGGTGCCAGTTTAGGGGGGTGTGCCAGATGGAAAGCGGCAGACAAGGCGGGGTCTTCCACATCCCCCACCAGCACCCAGCTCCTTCCGTCCAGGCCGGCCCCACGACGCCAGTGATCTGAGGTGTAGAGGGCGGCACGGGTGGTGTGTCCCCCTGGGGCTGGGCGTCAGGACGGAGGCGACTGTAGTGAACAGGTTTGAGCAACGACACATGAAACGTGGGGGAGATACGGTAAACTTTGGGCAGTCGAAGGCGCAGGGAGACCGGTCCCACGCGTTGCATCACTGGAAAAGGGCCGATGTACCTGGCTGTGAACTTCCGACAGCCCAGGATCTGAAGATTCTTTGTGGACAACTACACCTTATTCGGAACGGAAATCCCGGGCGTCGATGTCAGTCAGCTTGGGTCTTCATTACCTTCGCTCGGGACTGGAGCACCCGCTGGACCGACCTTTATGCCCTCCGGCTGTCCCGGTACCAAGTCTCCACCGAGGGCACGGAGCTTCCGGGTGCATCCCAGGGAAAAAGGGGAGGCTGGAATCCTAGAACACACTGGAAAGGAGACAGTTTGGTGACGGGGTTAACACGCGAGTTGATGGAGTATTCCACCCACACGAGGACCTGGGCCCACTTGGCGGGATCAGAGCGAACTAACAGTCTTACGGCCTTGGCCACCTCCCTGTTGGTTCGCTCAGCCAAGCCGTTGGATTGAGGGTGGTAAGCAGATGTAAGGCTCAGCAAGATGTTCAGCTTGCCGCAGAACTCCCGGAACACCTGGGACGCGAACTGCGGCCCTCGATCCGACACCAAGTCCTCCAGGATCCCTGTAAACCGAAAAAGCTCGTGGATCAGGACCTCTGACAGTTCGGTTGCCGTCGGTAGCTTGGCGCGGGCCACCAACCGACACATCTTCGAGAACCTGTCCACTATGGTGAGGATGACAGTCTTTCCCCCTGACCTCGGAAGATCGGTGATAAAGTCCATCGCGATGTGGGACCAAGGCCGGTTGGGAACAGGCAGAGGCTGCAGCAAACCCGAAGGCGCCTGGTTAGGGTCCTTACACTGGGCACAATCGGTGCAGCTTTCAACGAAGCCCTGGACCTCCCGGCGCCACCCGGGCCACCAGTAGCGGCACGCGATCAATCGCTGAGTGGTGCCGATCCCCGGGTGACCGGTCCCAGATTGCGCATGAACCCATAACAGCAGCTCGGGCCGCAGGACTCTAGGAACATACAACCGGCCCGGTGGACACTCGGGAGGGACCCGCCGCTGTTCGTTCTCTGCTTTGATCCTCTCCTCTAACCCCCAGGTGAGGGTGGCCACGAAACAGGCCGGGTTCAGGATCGGTGAGGTCTGTTCTTGGCTCTCGGGGGGGCCGAATTGACGGGACAGGGCGTCAGCCTTCGTGTTCCGTTTCCCAGGCAGGTAGCTAACGCAGAAGGTGAACCTCGCGAACCACAGGGCCCAGCGAGCCTGTCGCGCGGACAACCGCTTGCCGGACTGCAGGTACTCCAGGTTTTTGTGATCGGTGAGTACCAGAAACGGGTGTCTGGCCCCCTCTAGCCAGTGGCGCCACTCCTCCAGGGCTAACTTCATTGCCAGTAGCTCGCGTTCACCCACCTCGTAGTTGCGTTCGGCTGCGGAGAGCTTTCGAGAGAAATAGGCGCACGGGTGGCGGCGTCCCGTCTGAGGGTCCCGTTGTATGAGGACTGCCCCCACGCCGGCCTCCGAAGCGTCTACCTCCACCTCAAACGGCAGGTCGGGATTCGGCTGCTTCAACATGGGAGCGGTACAAAACGCCTCCTTTAACCGTTCAAACGCTCGCTCCTCCACCGAGGTCCATGGAAGGCGAGTGGGCTTACCTCGAGTGAGGGATGTGAGGGGGTGGCCACTTGGCTGAAATTTCTAATGAAGCGTCGGTAGAAATTAGCGAAGCCAAGGAAACGCTGCAGCTCTCGAAGCGTTCTGGGGCATGGCCAGTCACGAATGGCGGCGGTTTTCTGTTCCTCCATAGCCACCTCCCTGGGTTGAATGACGTACCTGAGGAACTTCACCTGTAACTGGTGGAATTCACACTTTTGTAATCGTAATCGTTGGAGAACCCGCCTAACTTGCTGAACATGAACCTCCTCGGAGGGGGAGTAGATAAGGATATCGTTGATATACACTATCACGAACTTATCGATCATGTCCTGAAAGACATAATTCATAAATGACTGAAAGATAGACGGGCTGTTGGCCAGCCCGTATGGCATCACCAGGTACTCGAACTGCCCCCTGTTGGTGATGAACAAGGTCTTCCACTTGTCGCCCTCCCTAATACGCACCAGGTTGTATGCGCTCCGGAGATCCAACTTGGTGAATATGGTGGCCGAGCAGAGTTGCTCCAGCGAGGGGGGGATCAGGGGCAGAGGCTCTCTCCTCTTTACGGTCACAGCGTTCAGCGCCCGGTAGTCCACCACTGGGCGGAGATCTCCATCCTTCTTCTTTATGAAGAAGAACCCTGCCGTTATGGGTGACTTCGAAGGACGTATAATACCTTGCTCCATCCCCTCACGAATGTAGGCGTCCAGGGAGTCCTGCTCCTGCAAAGACACAGGATAGAGCCTCCTGCGAGGAAGCTGGACCCCTTCCAACAGGTCAATCGCGCAGTCATTCTCACGATGGGGGGGTAGGCGGAAAGCCCGCTCCTTGCTGAACACATCCAGGAAGGATCGGTACTCCCGAAAGATGACCTCCAGGTTCTCGGGTTCTGGGCTCTCGACTCCCGTAGCTCTACAGGGAAGAGACAAACACTCCCGGCGGCACCGTTCTGACCACACCTCAATCTCCCCCTTTCTCCAGTCCAGACGCGGATTGTGCCTCCGCAACCAGGGGAGACATAGGATTAGCGGGTCTTTAGCACGGCGCAACACGTACAACTCTATCTCTTCCGAATGAGCCACGCCCACTTGTAACCGACAAGAGTGCGTGCGGTTGTATATGGTCCCCTCGGCCATACGCTCCCCTGTCACCCCATGCACAGATAGCGGAGTGGGTAAGTCATACATAGGAAGCCGAAGGCGTCTCACCAGACCAGCCTCCAGGAAGTTCCCTGCTGCTCCACTGTCAATCAGAGCCTGCACCACCACACTCACTCCCCCCCAACTGAGCGTGACCGGGATGGAAAACTGGGTAAGATTGGAAAGGGGAAGCGAGGGGTTACTCACCAGTGGGACGGCATGGTCACATGGCGGCCGAATGGGGCACTCGGCGGCCCCGCAGAACATGCACAAGCCAGCCTGCACTTTTCTCTGGCGCTCCGCCGTTGACGGAGGCGATCGCCCTAGTTGCATCGGCTCTGTAGCTGCAGCGGCGGGTCTTCCTACCTCCGCTGGCATGCGCCTGCGTCGCCAGTCCCTTACTGTGTTGTCCAGCCGGACAGCCTGCCTTACCAGCTCGTCGAAGGAAGGCGATTCTCCGCGGGCGGACAACTCGTCCTGCAGGTCCGGTTTCAGAGCTCAGAGAAAAATAACCTGCAGGCAATCGTCCGGCCAGCGGAGGCCGTCAGCGATGGTCTGGAATTCGAGGGAGAAGTCTGCTGCTGTGCGGCTTCCCTGCCGACACTCCAGCAGGCGCCAGCCTGGGCATCTCCCCACCACCAGATGGTCAAAGACTTCGAGTAGCGCTTGGTGAAAGTCCCCTGCCGATTGCAGGAGGGGGCTGTCATCGGACCATAGAGCTTCAGCCCATACCCTAGCTCTGCCAGTAAGCAAGGACACCATGAAGCGCACTTGTGCTCCCGGTGAGCGAAACATTTCCGGGTGCTCCTCTACATATATGCCCACCTGCATGAGGAAACCCCGACACTGATCGGGGTTGCCATCATACCGCTCCGGTATGGCGATCGGTGGAGCGGCCGCTTGTGGAGGTGAAGGGGGCAGAAGCACTTGAGCTGCTTGTGCGGCGAGCTGAAACTCGATGGCGGCGAGCCGGCCTTCCCGAGCCCTCGCTGGGTCCATCTTCAAGGCAAAGTATTCTGTACTGTCCCCGGACAAAAGCGTAGACCCAGATATGCGAGGCGAAGGGTTGTTTATTGAGATCCAAAAGGGAGAAGGCGAGGTATCCAAAACGAGGGGCGAAAGGCGTAGTCGTAATCCAGGCAGAAGGTTCATGCGTCGGGTAATCCGTCCTACAAAAAGGGACTGGGGAGACAAACCAAAGGGTGGAGGGACGTCGGACCTTGGAACGGGCTGGGGAGGCGGATCACGGATGGGAGCGGGGCTGTGGAGATGGAGCACAGAAGACGGGATCTGAGACGAGGGCAAGCGACAAAACAAAGGAAGAGCGGGGAGACAAGAAACTCGAAGACGCTCGGTATGGCTCAAACAGTATATTGGCACAATACTTCACGGGGAGCGTAAGCACATTCTCCCCTTTATACTGGCGTTGATGGAACTGGCCCTATTATACCCGGTCGGTCTGGCCCCCTGGGGCCGGGGGCGTAACACATACCTTAGGGTTTTGTTAATAGGCAATAGCATTAGTATACTGCTAACCCATCAAAACAACAATGAGAAAGTCAGTAGCCTATAATTCTCACAGCAGTGAAGTCGGTGACCTCCAAAAAAGCCGTAAAACCCACAATACAGTCGTGTTATGTCATATGTTTTTGTGCTTATTAAATGTAAGTGTTTACATCACAACAGTAATAAAATAAAAGTCTTGTTTTAGCATAAATACTAAAAGAATAGATTGTTTTAATTGTTATTACAGTTAGGTATGGACACCTGGTCTTATATAGAAAACATACAGAAAGCGTAATGTTTAATCATTCGTTTTGTATTTGTCCGAGTAACAAAGCGAAGGAATGATAAGCTGCTTCAGTCGAAAACTGCATTTTAGTTCTTATTTAAAATAAAATACAGGGTTGGCAACTTTGGTCAGCTGCATGGAGTGAGATTTTCTGTTCATTGTTCTGCACACACATTTACATGTATGTAAGTTTGGTAACACTTTACTTGAAGCATTCTACATAAGGGTGACATGTAACCGTCATAAGAATCAGATGATGCGTTTTAAAATTCCTACACACTGAATATTGAAGTGAAGCTTGACATAAACAAATTAAATCGCAAATCAAATCATAATCGCAATTTCTGTCAGAAAAATTCCATATTTTCCCCAAATCGTGCAGCCCTACTATAAACTCTATAAGAATCCTGTTATTGACTTAGTGATTCACCTTTCAAACAAATGATCCTGCATTTCATTGCTTAACAAAGCTTGGCTTCCCAATTTCCCACAAAAAGTTAGTTTAATATTTGAGCTCCTCATCTAGACGATTTCTTTTGTATTGGATATTCTCATTCAGAATGTCTAAATGAAAAATCTCTGACAATTCAATGTTTCCAATTTGTACTACATATGTAAATATATATGTTGTCCTCCTATGCAGAACACAAATTGGTCTATATCTACGTTCAAGTGTCACATATAAAAATTAGGGCTGTCAAAAATAACGCGTTAACGACGTTAATTTTTTGTTGTTGTTAATTACGTCAATTTTCTTAACGCATTTCACGCATGCGCAGTGTGACAAGTTATTTTGGGTCTGACAGTGCACGCAACATGGTTGCCACAATTCGACTTACATGCTATCAACACATGAACTGTGTCGCTCACATGCTGCAGAGAAGTGTCACCGTGAGTCTTTTTGACAGCGGCTTTGTGAATGCTTTGGTCAAGGCTCGCAAAGTTGTCGGTCATTTTAAGCACAGCCCAGCAAATACTGCGGAGCTTCAAGCAAAACAAGTTAGCCTGGGAAAGAAGCAAGAGCCATTGATCCAGGATGTTCCAACACGTTGGAATTCGACGCTGGAAATGGTCAAGCGCTTGAGCAGCAATAAAGAGGCTGTCATCGCAGCCCTGGACAATCAGGAGCACAAACTCGTTTTGCCGACTGCAGCAGAGTGGGATAAACTACAGAGGCTGGAGACACTTCTAGAGCCATGCAGGTAAATCAGTCTGTAGCCTATCAAATAACATTGCCTTGATTGTTTTCTGGAATAAATTAAACCAAGTTAAATATCAATGACATGTATGTATGTAAAAAAATAATAAGAATACAGTGGTACTTCGGTTCTCGAATTCAGTAGAACTCGAATTTCTTGAAAGCCGAACAAACCAGTTTGACCAAGAACTCGATCTGAATATCAGAATTTGAACCGTGAACGCTGACCTAATACAAATTGTACTCGCCAGGAAATGAGCCACACTACAATGCAATTCTTACTTGAATGCCTTCTTTAGACTGGACGATTAGCCAAATAAAGCAGCGCAGCATTACAGTAGCTAACAATAAATAAACCACTAACTCACGTGTACTATTAGAGCATTTATGTAATTTATTTAAACTTTATTTTACCAGGTAAAT
>JABFEA020000002.1:15706773-15719568 GCA_019775915.2 Cyphomyrus plagiostoma | reverse complement strand
ACTTGCTGCAACCCCTATGTTGTATCTATACTTTTTAATAATTAAGCTGGATGCATTGATAAAACTGGATTAATTTTAATTACTTTAGTGTTTTTTATTTATTAATTAGTTAAAATCCAGGACAGACTTTGGGAAAAGTTTATAAGTAAATAAATACTGTAGCGCGAAGGTACCGGCGGGCAGCGCGGAATGTTGGACTGATGTCAGCTTGTACATAGTCATTATAAATACATCATGTTAATGTTTATTTTTGTATGCAGTGTGCGTGCACCCACCGTGTGTATGAGGAGTAAATGGGGCGATGTGCACGGTGGGCAGTGCGAGTGTGTGGATTGTAATGATACGGATGTAATAAACATCAAAGATGGTCAGAAACAGCACATCTGGGGACAGCATGTGGATCAGTGGACTAAGCTTTTGTTCCTATAATCAGAAGGTTGCAGTTTTGAGCCCATGCTCAGCAAAATGGTCTTGACTATGGGCCTTAGAGCAAGGCTCTTTACTCCCAGCTCCATGGGTGCTACTCTAGCTGGCTGCCCTTGCTGTCAAGCTTGCTCTCACTTGTCTGTGTGTCATGAAGAGCAAGACACTTTTGCCACAGTGATCAAAGAAGTGTTATTATCTCCTCTTACAAACAGCTGTCCCCATGTATTTGTTGAACTGATCACTAGCATAATTGGTTTTTTGTTAATCAATACCTCATCAATTTATTTAACTAAATTTATCTAGTAAGCTGGGGGTGAAATACACGGAAAGTGCCCCTGAGGAGTGCTTTAGGAACCAAAATGGTGTTCAACTATATCCAACAAGATATCAGTAACTTTTTGAAGAACAGAATATTTTTTTTTATAGTGTTACTGTTGATTAGCATATATCTAATAGTAAACTGCTTTTTTCTGAGCAAAAATATACTTACTACCCATTTAAATAGCATTTTCTTTGTCTGTGACTTTTTCTCAGCACTTGCAATATTACTACTCTTTCTCTAATACTAGCAATTTATGGTGCTCGTCAGTGTAACAGTTAAGTATCTGGAATTACAGCCAATAGATTCAAATATATATAAACTTAACCTCAATTACATCTGGAAACGGGGAAACAGGTAAAAACAGGTACAACTGATGTAAATAAGCATAGACTGTACAAAAATGATCTACGACAGAAGGTACCTGTGTCTCTTGTGGAAATGTATGATCTTGTGGTCTAAATACTCCTGGTTCGGGACGTACTGCTTGCTCTCCAAGTGTTGCACATCAAGCTCCTCATCAAAGTCACCCAGCTCCGCTGTGGAAGTGAGCCAGACTCATAAGGGTGTGAATTGTGGGACTTCTGCATTACTATCATAAACAAAGGTATGTGGCAGCTCTGTGAACAGCATGCTTGCCTGACACCTTCAGGGTTTGAATTTGTTCTTCCCATGTTGTATGCACCTGATAAAACTAGTCTGATTTCTTCTATACAGTCCAAAGACCTGGAATCAGGTTAATTGGTGTCTCTAGATGATTCTGTATATGTACCTTCTGATAGACAGGCATCTAATCCAGACTATACCTGAACCTTAATGCCATGCTGCATGGTTCAGGCTGCAGGTCTTGATTACAGTTGTAACCAGGATACGCGGTGCATGGAACTCCTAAATACCCCATGCACACCTGTTATGTTAAAGCAGTATGTCTCATTCCTGTTCCGTGGGACCCCCAGACAGGCCACATTTTTGCTTCCACCCAGTTCCCAGCAAATCACAAACACCGAATACCTGGTACAAATGTGATTGAGGCCTAGCAGAGAGCATAAATGTGGATTGATTGGGGGTCCCCCAGGACCAGATTGAGAAACAATGCATTAAAGGTATATACACACTCACTAAACTTCAATGGTGTGTCTTTGAAATATTTGCGAGCATAACCATACACTTTTAGCTGCAAAGATGACTGACACAACTTGACTTACACTGGAGTATGTGTGATACCATTAAGGCAGCGCTGTTATCATTACATGTGAGACTTCCATTGGACAGATCCAGCTTGATCTGTAGTGTAAACAAATATCTGCGTAGAATCAAAGGACAAGGCACATCAGTGGTCAGTAACAACCCTTATACCTCTACAGATAGGCAAATACACAATGCCATCACCTGGTTAAACTTTTCTGCAGCTGGCCAGGGTCTGGTGGGAAGAACTTCACAATGAAGCGTAAAGGTTGATCACTGATGTCTAAGAAATGGATAAAGAAATATGTTCATTTCTATCCCAGGAGAGTGTCCATCCATCCATCCATCCATTAACTTCCGTTTATCCAAGGTCGGGTCGCGGGGGCAGCAGTCTCAGCAGGGAAACCCAGGGAAACCGATGCAGCACCCGCATCACTACTGATGCCACACCAATCCGCATGTCGATCTCCCGCTCCATCCTTCCCTCACTCGTGAACAAGACCCAGAGATACTTAAACTCCTCCACTTGGGGAAGGACCTCATCCCTGACCTGGAGAGAGCACTCCACCCTTTTCCAGCTAAGGACCATTGTCTTGGATTTGAAGATGCTGATCTTCATTCCAACTGCTTCACAATCGACTACGGACTGCTCCAGTGAGAGCCGAAGGTCACAGACTGATGAGGCCAACAGAATCACATCATCTGCAAAAAGCAGAGACTTAATCCTGTGCTCACCAAACCGGACACCCTCAATGCCCTGGCTGCACCTAGAAATTCTGTCCATAAAGGTTATGAACAGAATCAGTGATAAAGGGCAGCCCTGGAGGAGTCCAACCCTCACCGGGAACAAGTCCGACTTAGTGCCGACCAAGCTCTGACACCAGTTGCACAGGGACCGAACAGCTCATATAAGGCAGCCCATACTCCCGGAGCACTCCCCACAGGACTCCTTCGAGGGACACGGTCGAATGCCTTCTCCAAGTCCACAAAGCACATGTAGACCGGTTGGGCAAACTCCCATGTACCCTCCAGGAGCCTGCTGAGAGTACATGTTCCACGGCCAGGGCAAAAACCACACTGCTCCTCCTGAATCCGAGGTTCGACTGTCCGACGGACCCTCCTCTCCAACACCCCTAAATTGACCTTACCAGGGAGGCTGAGGAGTGTGATCTCCCTATAGTTGGAACACACCCTCCGATGTCCACGTGATGCCACAGATGCGTGTCAACTAAGACATCCAGAACCTTCAGGAACTCCGGGCGGATCTCATCCACCCCCGGGGCCCGGCCACCGAGGAGCTTTTTAACCACCTCAGCTACCTCTGCCCCAGAGATAGGCGAGTCCACCCCCAAGTATTCCTTCCACCGACTCACAACATCCCGAGCTGAGGTCAGCAGTGTACCATGCCCACCATAAACAGTGTTGATGTTGCACTGCTTTCCCGCCCTGAGACACCGGCTGGTGGACCAGAATCTCCTCAAAGCCAACCTGGAAGTTGTTCTCCATGGCCTCGCCAAATTCCTCCTATATCCAAGTTTTTGCCTCAGCGACCGCTGAAGCTGTGTTCTGCTTGCCCCGCCAGTACTCATCAGCTACTTAGGACTCCTTAGGACTCCTTCTTCAGCTTAACAGCATCCCTCACCACCGGTGTCCACCAGCGGGTTCGGAGATTGCTGCCATGACAAGCATCGACCACCTTATGCCCACAGCTCTTGTCAGCCGCCTCGACAATGGTGGTGCAGAACATGGCCCATTCAGACTCAATGTCCCCCGTCTCCCCCGGGACATGGGCAAAGTTCTGCCGGAGGTAGGAGTTGAACCTCCCCCTCACAGGGGATTCTGACAAACGTTCCCAGCAGACCCGCACTATACGCTTGGGTCTACCAGGTCTGACCAGCTTCCTCCCCCACCAGCGGAGCCAACCCACCACCAGGTGGTGATCAGTTGACAGCTCTGCCCCTCTCCTCACCCGAGTGTCCAATACATGTGGCCGCAAGTCCCATGGCATGACCACAAAGTCGATCATCGAACTTTAGCCTAGGGTGTCCAGGTGCCAAGTGCACATATGGACACCCTCATGCTTGAACATGGTGTTCATTAGGGGTGTAACAATATGCCCAGGTCACGATACGGTACATATCTCGATACTGGGTTCACAATACGATGTGTATCACAATATTTTGAACAGAATTTAATAATGGAACTGAAATTCAAATAACATTTATTTCAAAAACATTAACAAATTTAAACTTTCTTTGTTGTACATACACATTAGGAGGTTTAATTAAAAAAAATCTTCTGTATTCAAAATAGCAACTGAATGTCTTTCTGTCACTGAAAAAAATGAAGCTGTCACATCCGACATGTTTTTTCAATGTTTTTTTGAATTACCATAACTCTTGAACTGTTTGTGCAATAAAAAAAATCCAACGGTTTCTGAAATCAGAGAAACTGCACTTTACAGTGATATTAGTGTTATTATGGTAATCCACTGCATGGCTTAACTGCAGCCCCAGCAATCTGAATGTTGGTTGCCGGGGGAGAAAGTGAATGAGTGAGACGGAGCTCTGCAGAATAGTGATTTTATCGGACATTTTAGGTGAAAAAATGGGACAAAGGCACATACTCACAGCAGGTTTTATGACACTTTTACAGCTAAAACAATCAAATATGTCCAGGCGACCTGTTTAGAATTATAAGGTTTAAAGGGTTAAACTGCTGTCATATCAAAAATGTATCGCCAACACTCTATGATACATATCGTGACATTTTAGTATCGTGAAATATCGTTACACCCCTAGTGTTCATTATGGACAATTCGTGACGAGCACAGAAGTCCAATAACAAAACACAGCTCGGGTTCAGAACGGGGGGGCCATTCCTCCTCCCAATCATGCCTCTCCAGGTCTCACTGTCATTGCCCACGTGAGCATTGAAGTCCCCCATCAGAACAAGAGAATCCCCGGGAGGAGCGCTCTCCAACACCCCTTCCAGGGACTCCAAAAAGGGTGGGTATTCTGAACTGCCATTTGGCGCATACAACAGTCAGGACCTGTCCCCCCACCTGAAGGCAAAGGGAGGCTACACTCTCGTCCACCTTGGTAAACCCCAATGTACAGGAGCCCAGCCAGGGGGCAATAAGTATGTCCACACCTGCTCGGCACCTCTCCCCGTGAGCAACTCCAGAGAGGAAGACTGGTTCCAGAGCCCAGGCCATGTGTCAAGGTGCGCCTGACCACATCTAGTCAGAACTTCACAGCCTCGCGCACCAGTTTAGGCTCCTTCCCCACCAGAGAGGTGACATTCCATGTCCCTAGAGCTACCTTCTGCAGCCGAGGATCGGATTGCCAAGGTCCCCACCTTCGGCCACTGCCTAACTCACACTGCACCCGACCCCTATGGCCCCTTCTACAGGTGGTGAGCCCATTGGAGGGGGGACCCACGTGCATTGTTTGGGCTGTGACCGACCAGGCCCCATGGGTGTAGGCCTGGCCACCAGGCGCTCGCCATCAAGCCCCTCCCCCAGGCCTGGCTCCAGGTGGGGGCCTCGGTGACCCCCGTCTGGGCAAAGGAAACCGTGAATCTGTGTTTGTATTCATCATAAGGGTCTGACGAACCGTGCTTTGTCTGGTTCCTCACCCAGGACCTGTTTGCCTTCGGTGACCACCCAAGGGTATAAAGCCCCGTGCAACTTAGCTCCTGGGATCATTGGAACACGCAAACCCCTCCACCACGATAAGGTGTCGGCTCCAGGAGAGGCCCCAGAAGAGTGTATGGAAGCTATTTAATGGGAAGAATGATAGCTTATTTTAGCTTTGAATTCTTTGGACTGCTAGCAAAAGACTACAAATTCTTAAACAGAATGTCAAAAAATGAAACGGGTGAATATGGGGTTGATGTGTGATGTCCTAAACAGCAATGGTTTCAATGCTTTAAGTATAAAACTCAAGTTTAAATGGCTGTCTTGGAGTCATCTTTAAACTTCGTCTGTCATTATAATCCTTTTTCCTTACTTACATCATGTTACATCAAATATTGGTCTTAGCTTCATAACTAGATCTATAAATATCTCTAAACATGAATCCACATTAGTATCTATGATATCTACTGACTTTATGAGCAGCAAAACTGGTGACATGTTTTGGCAAATTAGATGTAAATGATCAGAATATCCCAAACAATTAGATTCAGTTCATGTTGTAAGTCTTACTTTTAAGTTGCTTTACCAGAGGTTTGAGTGGCTCCAACCACACCTGAAATATAAACAATGTTAAACTAATTAAACTAAGCATCATTTATTACAAAACGAATTAAAGGCAATAAACATCATATAACATTGTAAAGTTATCATTAATACATACAGTGGTACCTTGGTTCTCAAACTCACTAGAACTCAAATCTCTTGAAAGTCGAACAAACCAGTTTGACCTAGTACTTGATCTGAATATCATAAGTCGAACCATGAACGCTGACCTAATATAAATTGTACGCGTCAGGAAATGAGTCATAATACAATGCAATTCTTACTTGAATGCCTTCCTCACAGACTAGACGATTAACCAAATAAATCAGCGCAACATTAACAGTAACTAATATTAAATAAACCACCAACTTACGTGTACTATTAGCATTTATGTCATTTATTTAAACGTTATTTTACCAGGTAAATTAATTGAAAACCAGTTCTTACTACTTTACGTGATATTCGCGAGAAATAGCTGATTATAATCATCGGAACTGCCTGGGATACAAACGTCATGCATGTACCGGTAACTAAACTCTTCAACCAATAAGGGCAAAGGTGTGTCATCAAGGAGGTGGTTCCAGTTTGTGCAGCCGGGTGAGAGGTCGCAATGCATCGAACCATAATGCATTGCGTCAGGATCATAATGCGTTGCTTTAAGCAAGTGCTGTAAGCAAGTTGAAAGCTCCCAATTACCGGACTAGGGAAACAAGCTGAAACACGGACTTAATGCAGAGGACTAATGACAACAACCAGAAACAGCTGATCACATGGGGATCCCACGCGAGGTTAACAAGGGGGCCTGGCACCCGAAAGGAGCAGACGATCAGGGCAGTACAGGGTTGGGGTAAGATCTTTATTGTTTTGGAAGCCATTAAGAAAAAATGCTTTTCTTGTTTTATCCTGTTCATTTTGTGTTTAAATGCTAACAAAAAAAAACATATCTAGGTGAAATTTTGGGGCGGTGGGAACAATTAATTGGTTTTCCATTATTTCTTATGGGAAAAATTCGATCAGAACTTTTTAGGATTCGATCCGGAGTCAGGAACGGATTAAGTTCGAGAACCGAGGTACCACTGTATAGGGCTCCTTCTTTGGTCCGGAACCACTAACCCTAAAGCACAAATGGGGCTGTACATGGGGCTGTGTGCCCATTCTGTTTGGAAGGCTTTATCCTTCTATCCATCCATCCATCTATCCATCCATCCATCTATCCATCCATCCATCCATCTATCCATTTTCCTCTGCTTGTCCCTGTCACAGGAACAGCAGTCTGAGCATAGATGCCCAGACGTCCCTCTCCCCAGCCAGATTTTCCTGGTCCTCTGGAAGGAAACAAAGGTGTTACCAGGCCAACTGAGAGACAGAATCTTTCCAGTATGTCCTGGCTCTACCTTGGGTCTCCTCATGATTAGAAATACCAAGAACACATCGCCAGGAATGTGTCCAGCATCCTAGCCAAATGTTTGAACCATCCCAGCTGCCTACTTTCGACAGGGAGGAGCAGTAGATCTACTTTGAGCCCCTCTTGAATGTATGAGCTCCTCCTCCTCCATATCTGTAAGCCCAAGACACTCTGCTACACCAAGAAATTCTGTTGATAAAAATACTGAACAGAATCTGTGACAAAGGGCAGCCCTGGAGATGTCCAACACCCACCTGTAATGAGTCTGATTTTTTGATGGCAATGCAAACTAAACTTTCACTTCGGTTATACAGGGACCTGATGGCCCATAAGAATGGACCCACTCCCAAAGCACCCCCCACAGGGGGACACAGTCATATGCCTTTTCCTAATCCACAAAACACAAGCAGACTGGCTGGGAAAACTCAGATGAACCCTCTAGTACCCTTGTCAGCTGGTTGAGTGTTCCATGAATTTGCATTGATCCTCCTGGATCCCAGGTTTGACCAGGGAACTGACTCCCTGCTCCACTACCCCAAAATCAACTTTCCCAGGGAGGCTGAGGATTGTGATGCCCCTGAAGTTAGAACACATGCTCCTGTTCCATTTCATCAGATTGGGACCACCTACCCCATCTGCCAATCCAGGGGTGCTCTCCACGTAAGAGGTGTGTCAACCAAGACACCTTAAAAATATCAAGAGCCTTCAGGAGCCTTACCACTGAGGAGTTCTTCACCTGCTTCAGTGATATTAGCCGTGGTGGTGGGTGACTCTACTTCCTTCCAGAAATGCATGTCAGAGAGGTTCAGGAGGTCTTCAAAGTACTCCTTCCACTTTCTAACTATATCCTCAGTTACAGTCAATGTTACTCCATCCCTGCTGTAAAAAGTATGGCCAAAGCTCTGCCTCCTCCTTCTGAGTCGCCTGATGGATTGCTAAAATCTCTTGGAGGCCAACTAAAAGGCATTTTCCATGGCCTCATCGAACACCTCCCATACTTGAGTTTTACCTTCTATAACTGCTAGTACTCCACTCCAGGGATTTCCATAGTGACAGTCACCAACAGTCTTATAACCACAGCTCTGCACAGCTGCCTCAGCAATGGAGGCATGGAACATGGCCCACTCTGCTGGAAGTGTGAGTTGAAGAACTCGCGGACAGGGGCCTCTGCCAGATGCTCTCAGCACACCATCACTACATGTTTGGATCTATTAAGTTCAATAACAGAGCACCGCCCAGGATCAAACTGGGCCTTTCAGCATCGTACCCAAAGTCTCCAAGAAGGCCAGATATTCTGAACTAATGTTCGGTGGATAAGCACAGACCTCTGCCAGAGCCTACCTCTTGACACAAAGTCAAAGGGAGATGAACCTCACATCCATTCGGATGATCTCCAATGCACTGATGCCATGAGTATTTCTACACCTGTCAAACACCTTTCACCCAGGGCAACACCAAAGTGGAATAGAGTTCAGCCCCTCTTTCAAAGTTTGGTTCCAGAGACGCTGTCATTTGTTTTGGTTAGCCTGGCTATTTCTTGACAGTATTGCATCATGCCCACACTAGCTGTGGCTCCTTTTCCAAAGCAGAGGTTAAGAGATTCCATGTCCTTAAAGCCAGTTTCATCAACAATTTCAGTCCACTGAGCCAATTCCTTTATCTGTACACGACCCCCCCCCCCCCTCATAGGTGGTGGGCCCACAGAAGGGCAGACCCATGTGGCACTTTCAGGTTTTATCTGGCCCGGTGTCATGTGCACGTTCCTGTGAGCCCCCCCAGGCCTGGCTCTAGGGTGGGCCCCAGTCTCCCTAATCCAGGCATGGTTACATGGTCCTTAAGCTTTTCTGTCATAGGGGTCTTCTGAATTGCACACTGTCTTGACTGCTCATCTAGGACCAATATGCCTTGGGAGACCCTACAAGGGATTATTGCCCCTAGCAACTTCCCTCCTAGAATCACAAATTGGAAAACTTCTGGTTTATATCCCATGGTGAGCAGAGTGATTTTACCATTGGGCCTTTAAGAAAGGCATTTAACCCCAACAGCCTCACAGGCAGTGGATGCTGGCCGCCCCTGCACTCTGATCCTGAACTTGCTCTCATCCCTATATATTTCTGTATGTCTTATGGAGATAAGACAGAATATGAGAAAATTACCCAATTGAATTAACCAAATGATTGAAACTATCACTGTTCTGTTATCCAGTTGCTAAGCCCATATTTCTCTATGACATCTATGTTGCATGTCACTCACATAACTGCCGCCCTGGTGACGAAACTCCAATCCAAAATATTCCTTTTCCAGCAGTTTCAGGTGGCCGCAAACTTGGTTGTGGAAGTCGATTCCCAGAAGCCTTGGCTGGAGTATAACATAAAATAGAAATGATTAATGTTACCATCTGCAGATGCTCTCTAAGACAGCTCTCTCCTCATGAAGAAGAGAATAAATAGATATCAGCCTTGAATAAGAATGTTTTGTAATTCCATTAGAATCCTGGAATATAAAAATAGAAACTGATCTGCCTGTTGTGATTTTGCACACTCTGCACACTTTTTTCTGTTGCTGGATGAGCAAGGATCATCTTGAAGAGCGGAGCATTTTCAGTGCTTGGGGGCTCCCTAGATCATTAACAATGCGGTGTACTAATAAATATAGTGGTGTGGGAGGTGGGGAAGAAAGGGGCTGCTTAAAGTCTGACCTCTCTTCTGACAGCAAAAACATCAGCCCACAATCGACAAAATCAACTGACAAGAAGCTCCACCCACCCACGGAAGACACTGCAGGAGTCCTGCAACCCTGTGTTTATGAGTCCCAGAGACACAAGTGTGGTACCATTATCTTGCCACCACCAAGTCCAAATTAGATGGGTGATGAAGGAAGTGGTCTCACAACCCATTATCATCCATGAGCCCATCCATGTGATTCTCTGCAATGAGCTTAGCTAAGACTAAGCCAATCAGCACTTAGCTGCTAATTCTGCACTCAAGCAGGACAGATAACGTTGCATTGGAAGGTGGTCGCACTAAGCTGAAGTGCAGAGCCCCAGTCATTAAACCTTACTTTGCACTGATGTTATATTCTATCCTACAGTGACTGTGTCTAACAGTGCTGCTAATGTTGTATAGTTCAGTGCAGTAGCTGATGTACTGTAACACGAATGTAATGTAACCAAAATTAATCTAAAAAACCACGAGCCAAATGTGGAACATGACATCACCTGCAACATTTGCTTTCAGGGAATGTGGCCTTGATCTGCTCATTATGCAGTATCTATACCAATACCTGAGACAATCCTTACCATATAGAGAATTACATCATATACCAATTTTTGTCAATACAATACATTTACTGTGTCTTAACATGACAGTATTATGACAGTAACCAAGCAACATCATAAAATGGCATTAATCAGACTCTCAGGATTCAATCCACTACTTCCCTCTCTCCCTCCCCCATCTGCATTAGGAGCACTATTCACTCTCTGTGCCTGCATACTAAAGATAGAGAAAGAGCCCCCCGGCCCTTGTGCATAATGCCCCCTGTGTGGAGTTCATAATAGGTTCCATAATGCCACTGCTTTGTAAGAAAAACACAGAGAAGTCCAGGTCACCCCATCTCCCCAAATTCTGATACAGTACCTGCTGCAAAGACCCATCACTTCTGGGCAAGACAATACATTTCTGTTTATTTATCACCCACAAATGCTCAATACACCAATATACTAGTATGTCTACTGTATATATCTGGTAAAGTAATGAATATAAGCAAAGAAGACAAGCAGTTTTGTTAAAAGCCTTTGACAAATTTATGGATCACTCACTTACTACCGAGTGAAGACGCATACATACACACATACGTACACACACACACACACACACACACACACATATACATATATATCTAAACACATACATATTTTAAAATTGTAGTGCTACGGTTTTTCTGTGGAAGTTGTCAGAAAGTCTATATTTCACACTAAATGGCAAATGAAGCCATATCATTTCACACCAATCACAACATACACAAACAAATATATATATATATATATATATATATATATATGTGTGTGTGTGTGTGTGTGTGTGTGTGTGCATATAAGCAAAACAGTAAAATAAATCACATCGTGCTTACTTCGACGTCAAATATCTGTTCGCTGTCATCCAGGAGTATTACTCTAAGTCTCATCTTGCGACTTTTCAGCCCAAACCTTCCTTGGTTTCCTTCCATCTTCACTCACGGTCTCGACCCCTGCGGCAGTAGGGCAAAACCGCAGAGTAACCCAGTCGGAGAAGTCAAGGATTCTTATTTGCAGTATATTAACTCAGAAGAAAGCGAGAACCGTACTGGGTGGAGGGATGAGAGCGAGGGCGAAGTAATTTGTGCTCACACACCGTACAATTTACTTACACGAAACAGATAAAACCAGCTATCGCGCTAAACATGTCATCTGTTCGAGACGATGAGCACAGATATATAAAGACGGTCAGATAGTTATAACTGCATGCGTGTATGACTGTCAGCATGAATACACGTGCACATATCAAGATATTCAACGCACGTTTTATTATCTTAGATACATGTGCAAGTTTTCTGTTCTTTTATTATTTCTACCAGAAATAAAACGCAATGTGACGGATGAAAAATTCTGAAATGTTTTACAGTTTCTAGAAGCGATTTTAAAATGTATTTTATAAAACAGTGTTCCTCAATCAACCACACTTTATGATAATGTTCCGCAGTTATCAGGTAAATATGCAGGAAGTATGCAGCAACAAAGTACTAGTGCTTCTAGTAGTAACCGCCTAGATTAGTACTATTCACTACTAAGGAGTTATGCCTAATGACTCAATATGTAATTAGTAGTGAATAGCACTGATTTAGGTGTTAATGAAGCACTACTCCTTTGTTGTCCTGCATATTCACCTGTTGTTACGTGCTTGCAGAGGGCACGTGTGTTTGTTTTTCAGGTGTCTTGTGTTGTCCTGGTGAAATAATGAAGACTGGCGCTGTCCTTATCCAACCAGAAGTGGACTGGGGGCGGTTCTTGACCTATATGAATATAATTCTGGGGTGGCACAAGGGTGGTGTTCAGTTCCACTCTGTCGCCCTTCCGTGTGATTCCGGGGCTTTGCTTGGGCTGAGATTGTGTGTGTGTGTGTGTGTGTGTGTGTGTGTGTGTGTGTGTGTGTGTGTGTGTGTGTGTGTGTGTGTGTGTGT
>JABFEA020000002.1:15642622-15655163 GCA_019775915.2 Cyphomyrus plagiostoma | reverse complement strand
GGGGAAACAAACTGAAACACGGACTTAATACAGAGGACTAATGACAACAACCAGAAACAGCTGATCACATGGGGATCTCGCACGAGGTTAACGAGATGAGAGGGCGTGGCACACGGAAGGAGTGGACAATCGGGGCAGGACAGGAGTAATGTAAGAATAAGATCTTTATTGTTTTGGAAGCCATTAAGGAAAAAATGCTCTTCTTGTTTATCCTGTTCATTTTGTGTTTAAATTTTGTGCCGGGAACCAATTAATTGGTTTTACATTATTTCTTATGGGAAAAATTCAATCGGAACTTGAACTTTTTAGGATTCGATCCGGAGTCCGGAACGTGTATATATATATAAGTTCGAGTGTGTGTATATATATATATATGTGTGTGTGTATGTCTGTGTGACCTGAATATGTAGTGTTTGTATGCATGTATGAGTCTGTATGAGCAAACAGGACGTGTGGACATTCTCACCAGTAAGAATACATGAGGTAAATGGTAAGTCAAATAAAGCTGATATTTCTTTCATTGCTCAGTTCATATCTGTTACATTCATAACCTTCTCCAGTGTCTCTGTACTTACCATAAGGACAAACACAGCCTGTCTGGATGTGAATGGATTTTTAATCACGATCATTAAACTTTCTTTTGTGTCATATTTACTTGTTACAGCAGCCTAATGCAAAACCCAGGTGGTTATATATATCAGTGATCAGTGCAGGATAAGTGAACCACGGCAAAAACACTTAGCTTAGCATTTATGAGGAGAACCAGAGAATTTAGAGAAATTGACACATTTATACATATGGGAAATAATGGCTATAATTAACTTGCACTTAATTGTGCGTGACCTTAAGGACACAGGCGAGGTTTGTCTGTTCCTAGACATAACAACAAAATTTCCCCATGCAGTCATACAGAGGATAAAATAGCAACATGTCAGGTGACTATGATGTCTTCTTTTAGCATAGTGATTGAAACACAGAGAGAGAGAGAGAGAGAGAGAGAGAGAGAGAGAGACTCGTTTTTTTCACCTGTCATACACTGAATGCTCATCATCTATTGGATCTTGTATCTTTAGATCTAAATGATAGGTACAGCCAATGCACAATGATAAACGGGCATATTAAACACTATTTCCTCTTACGATTTCCTTTAATATACGTTTATTAGACTGTGGGAAGTAAGTATCCACTTGGTTATTTGAATCTACTTATACAGTAGTGGACTGCTTGGCTGAGTTGTAAGACAGCGAAGAATCCCCAACACAACATCATGAATTATAAAGCAGTCCGTGGGAGCATATATGTGCAAGCTGTCAGTATTTAAGACAAACCTGGGTGAAAAAGTCTATTTAATTGTTAAAAAAAAAAAAAAAAAAAACGACAATCCTCAATAAGAGACTGGTATGCAAATGAATTAATAACACAATTTTACAACTCCCACATCGGAAATAAGCCATCTTAAACTTAAAAAAGTAAGTGCACGGGAGAGGCCACGATCACATTTTCTCCTAAAAGTCAAACAAGTATGCAAGTGCGCACCGACCCCATTTGACCAGCAGATCCATCTGTTTCTATGTCATCTCCAGTGAGATACCCTGTCCTCGGGGGTGGCGCAGCTGATTGGCGGATAGAACTGACTGTCTTTTTATTGCGGAGGGCTGGTCCACTAGAACACTGAGTGCAACGTTTTTCAATTTCACTAAGCGCACACTTGTGAGGTATAGCGGCTTATTGCTTGTGAATCTGTAAGAGCAAAGCGAGGAAAAGAGAGGAAAGAAAGAAAGTCACTGTGGCTGTATTCGCAACTCCGCCGATGCTTTCCAGCACGTCTTCCCCTAGTTCTGGGGGTTTATTTCGCTCCGATTCGCTCTATGCCAGTTCCAGCGAGTCCCCGAGGCTGCCCAGCGGGATGATAAACACTTTCATCAACAGTGGAGGAGGAGGAGGAGGAGGAGGTGGTGGTGGTGGTGGTGGTGGTGGTGGGGTAAACGGCAACACCGTCAGTAACGATTGTAAAATGGTGGAAGTACATGGGGTGAAGGTGGCCTCCTTTAACATGGACGGGCAGGAGATGATCTGTCTGCCGCAAGTTTTCGATCTCTTCTTGAAGCACCTTGTCGGAGGGTTGCACACCGTCTATACAAAGTTGAAGCGCCTGGATATATGTCCTGTGGTGTGCACCGTGGAACAGGTCCGGATTTTGCGTGGCCTCGGTGCCATACAACCAGGAGTCAACCGCTGTAAACTCATCACCCGTAAAGACTTCGAGGCGCTTTACAGCGACTGCACAAACGCCAGGTTAGATAGTTACGTTTGTTTTATTTCCCCGTCTACTACGTGCACCATGTTTCTCATAGCTAAAACAGTCGTTAGGATAGATGGGAGGGTACTTCTTGGGTACAGCTGAACACAGGCGTTTGACAGTGGGAAAATTGGGCAGCCCAAAACTAATTTTAAAAATAACAGGCAAACAAAAATAACTTAGGCTTTACACTTGCTGGATAAAGTGAATTTAACTGAAAACAATCCGACTTAATCTAAACGTCTGTTTTGCAGGACCTTATTGTTAACTTTATTTTAGTGGAATTAACAGCATTTATCGTAAATAATAAACTAAATTTAAGTTACTTTAAAAAGCTTTATGTGCAGTATATCGTAAAACGTCATTAAATTCCGAAGTATGACTTTTACCCTTTGGGTTATTTGTGCGTGTCATTAATATTTAAAGTACTTGTATTCTTCATATGTACAATGAATTGCCCTTAGCCTCACCCTCATGTTCTATTCGGTACGACACTGCTAATTTCTTGTTAACCAAGAGTGTTCGCTAAAGCAAATTGAATATTTATTTATGTAATTTTGAAATATAAAAGTCAGATATTAGAATATACATGGACAGAAACTGGAAACAAAGTAATACGTCTATTTACGCGTATACGTATTACAAAAGAACTAGGCTAATTTAATTCAGCGGATGTTTTTACAACAATTGGTTGTTTTAACTGAAGTGTCTTATTGTGTGGCAGCTCTAACATAGATATACCATTTATGCATTTTAATTTAACTTTGATTGATAGAAAACGATATATTTACTTGTTGAACATTTTTTGTTAAGGCTTTCACGACCCGGCATAGGTGCAAGTGTGGGTATTTTAATGTATTTGGGTCAGATTTATTGCACACTTTATATTTGATGTATCACGGAAACCAGTTTAAATGCCTTAATAACACTACCCAACGACAGTTTCAGTTATAGCTCTTTCTTCGTAATTTGATGGTAGTGATTGTTTTTAAACTAAACAATTTCCCAAACACGTCACTGTCAACGTTTACGCACGTGGTCCATGTCGTGTCCCTGCATATGAGAGTCCTCATTTTAACATTCGCAGAAAAAATAAGCCTCATTGTGAAACGCGAATGCAAATGTTGTTTTGATTTATCTCTTTGCGCCCTTTTCTCTTCCTCTTTTCCATTTGAATTGATCCTGAATTAATTCTCACCGGGCAGCCTAGCGCCGGTTGCAGATGTTCCTGTGTTTGATAAATCAATGAGACGGACCTGAATGAATCGCTTCAGATGGATCCTCTGCTCGGTTTGATGTCTAAATGTTATTCTTAGCTTATTATCATGACAGATGCATTAGCGCCCGAGCAGTCTGCCAGCAATGCCGATCAGGCGACAACTTTAAAGAGCTGGGCCCCCCTTCCCCAAGATGCGTCTTATCCAAGGCCAGTGGTTGATGCTCAATTTAGTTTTTGTTAATAATTTAGAACACCCCCGCCCTCTCCACCTCTACAGGCAGTATTTCCCTGGCTGCAGCAACAATGAAACGCACCGACTTCTGTAATAAGAATTAGACAATAAAAAACAAAAGAGGCGTTTTCATTTTCTATTGCGTTAAAATCTTGGACCTTATTTAATATTACATTTTAGCGTTCACCGCCGGAATATTTAAGTAAAGACAGTGGTTAAGAAACGGTTTCACAACTTAAAGCAGTTTGCGTCCACATATGTTACATTTTCACTTATTGGAGCATATGGAAAACGCCTACATAATATCTGTATACATTACCTGTTCAGGTACAGGTCAGTGACAGGTTATCTATCTTATAGTTAATACTGGGTTAGTTATAACATTAAGCATCCATTCACATGTCAAATAACACACGTCAAAATCGTAAAAGAAACAGCATTGTGCACAGCCGTTTCAAACTTGGAAAAATAAATAAATAGAGGCTTATTGGTCTTCAAGCACGACCATGGGTGACGGAGTTTGCCCTCTATTCTTAAGTGGAACAATACTTAAAGGGGATATCTTGTTGGTACTCTTCTTGAAGGAATATAAAGAAAAGAAAAAACTACGCTATTCATACCGAGGTCCACGATGTGAGATTGACGCGCTCCAGTTTAACACATGCACCATCTTTGAGCTCCAGAGCTCAATTTCCTAGTAGGATTTTAGAGTTTATTTCTTGTACTAATAAAATAAGTGTATGCAATATAATCGTTTTAATGTACAGTGTGGGCTGTTTATTTTATTCTGACCCGAACTAGTCCATCTGTAAAACTTAATCCGAAAGTTGTCTTTAAAAATCATCATAGGGCTACATTTTTGCACACAAACTTAAAACATTAAAACTAAGAGGAACGCATAGACATGACTAAAAAGCAAATTAGGCCTATTAGTTGTACTTCAATACAAGGGTAGCCTCCAAAGTTAAAAACGAGTGACAAGATGTCATTGGCCTACAGTGATCTAGTGATCGTGATCACGTTGAGAAGTAACACAAGGTGCATGAGTAAGGCTGCTAGTATAGTGTTAAATAGCATTATATCTTATTAGTTGTTGCTGCGTGATGTGCAGCTTTCAGGAATTTCAGCCGGGTCCCCGGAAGATGAGCCACACAGGGCGGAAGCCGCAGGTCACACATGCGGTGGTCGGCATACCCTCGCATTGCGTGCAGTTCGCCTCGGCATCGAGTAGGCTATAAAAGAATCAAACCTTGCGAGAAATAATGTAATAATTCTCCAGTTCTCAGCAATGAAGCAAAAAAGAACAATAAAAAGCCGATGTGGGACAAGGACAAACAGAGCTTGCAACTGCCCAGTATAACACACTATGTCGCAGGCTCAGGGAGTCTCCGCAGTCACTCTGCCTGGAGGTGAAGACACCCACTGTGTTGCAGATGCACTACAACGCATAAAAACAGTTCAATGAAGTTTAAGTTATATATATTATTAAGTATAAGTCTTTTAGTTATATTCTTCAGGTTCAGTTAACCAGGATTATCAAATTCAACCTACCACATTTTAAAATTGTTAATCAAAAACCAAGTGTTTCCAAACACCGCGTTCAATAATAATTCTTTGCCCCGGTAAAAATTTCCCACATATGGTTTAAACTACTCTGTTGTTTGTGTCTGCAATTAGCGCGTTTAATTCTTACCTTATCAGTAGAAAAGTTATAAAGAACACAAGGTGTGGAAATCTTGAAAATCATTGTCCAAGCAGTTGATAATATGCCTATTCTTATTGCGACTTTTTAACCACACATTTTATTGAAAAATTCCCGATTTGACTGATACACTCAGTTTCGTTTTGGCTCGTCGTCTCCCGTTAATATCGCAATGAGGAGTTGTAGATTTAGAGTGCCTTAATGTTTCGATCAATGTTTTATTTGGGTGAAGTAATGTACGACTTTGTTAATGACGGTTTAGTAACAGACATTGGCGTGAAGTGTTATTTTTTACTTACATCGAGTAGGTAATGAAATTGCCCAGGCGATGGGGTGGAGGGGAAATTGAATTTTCTCTCCCTCCTCGGGATGTTTCACGGTCTAAAGCTGTTCCTGTTTTCATCATGCTTTATAGTTGAGATTTTAACATGGTCCTGCGCCAGATGGCTTGGACTAATACGTGCGAATGGATCGTTCTTTTCCCTTGAGAGGAGTAAGGGGGGGGGGGGAAATAAAGGGATTTTTTTGGTCTTTTTATCTTGAAACCCGATAGTTAGTTATGCGATGGCTTAACGTTATAACAAAAAATAGATACAAGAAAGTAAATAAAATCATTTCCATTATATTTTCAAATAGCATGTCTGGATGAATGCGGAATCTTACAGAGGAAGTAGGTTGAATTATGTAAAAGTGGGACAGACGCTTTTTTGGTGAATGATTTAGAAAAATCTCATGAAAGCCATTTGCTCAAATTAATATTTTTTAGATTTGCTGCATGTCTCCTTAAACGTTTTGTGTGAGCAATTTATGCAATATTTAAGAGTTAAATGGGAAAAAATCTAGAGAGGCACCTCATATGTTGTTCAGGTAAAGTGGGACGGCTGTTCTGCAAAAAGGTACGGTGGATTTTCCGTATAGAGGCAACTGTATTTTAATTGCACAAAGCAATATCTTATTCATCAATAAGTCAAACAATAAATAAATTCTTTGTAACTTTTTGTTTACAAGATCAAACTGTTTCAAATAAATAATTGTTTTCTTTTTCACTTCTGAGTGTCTTAGATCTTTATGACACATTCTTTGGTATATGTTGCGGATCTTTGTTCGAGGGGAGCGGGCGTCCCTTTCCATTTCCGGGCGAAAGTGATTCACCAATTCTCCACCAATGAAATAAAGTATTATCCTTTATAGTGTCACAATCCATCTAGAAAAACTGGTCGATCGCGATCGAAGACTTGGGCACACCCGATACATATACAAATGTGTCCCATTTCACCTGAAAATTACTGTCCCAATTTTACTTGCAGCTGCAGCAAAAGTTGTACAGCACTAAAGACTAAAACATACAAAAAACGAATATATTTTTCAAAAATTTGCTTTATTTATAAAAAAAAAGTCTCCACCCCTCTTTTACAACAGCTTAAACAACACTGTATGCTTCTAGCAGCCTTATCTCTCGAAAGAGTTATTTCGTTTGTCGGTCCATGGCGTGTCTTGAAATTCTGAACTCAACCATCATAAACATGTCACACCAATGAAAATAGTTGTTGAAGACCAAGCCCTATTGTAGCATGATTGTAGCACTGTTTGTTTTCATTGGTTGTTGATTTTTTTTTAAAGTAGCATAGTGCAAGCTCAATGTCCCACCCTAACTGATCTAGTGTTTTTTTTATTGTATATTAAAATAACAGGCTTATTTTGTAGGCCCATTGCTTATTGCTTATTTGCATTTTTGGAACTGAATTTTTATTGCCCTGGATATGAACATCTGTGCGATTGTTTTACATGTTTTTGTGGGAATTGGAGTATTATTGGTTGCTTTTGTTTAGGTTGTTCTTTTCCTAGGAGTCAGCAGGTTAAATATCTGAAGAAGTATTGTTTTCTGGTAATGAAGAAAGATCAGCACTGGTTACATGTTAAATCAACTGCAAGGGCCACGTTACTGGGAAGGAAGACAGAAGTAAAATTTCAGTTTTATGACTAATGCTTATTGTATAAATATAAAAAGTGTGAGCCACACAACAGAGCTGAACTTATTGAATGGTTTGTGTTCCTTAGGGAGTATTTGTTTGGATGTATCTCTCTGTGTCTCCTGCATGCTGGGGTGTTCCTGTGCACTCTGATGGGCGAGAGTGGCCCAGCACATATGGATGGGTCTTTACCCCTGGGTTTCCCTCAGGCAGGGGATCCAAAGCATACCCTGTGGCCTGAAAAGGGTGACTCCTTCTCATTAATAGCAGGCATTCGTTACCAGTGCAGCTGTTTGACTCAATCGCCTCCTCTGACTCTTTCAGTTTGACTTCGTCAGCTTTCTGCTAACTATTTTTCCCTTCTCTTTGTGATTGAGTCACCCTTAAAGAGTTAAATGGCATCTTTCCATTTAATAATTCAGATGGCATTTACGTGACATTCTGTGCAGCTGTGTGATTCTCCAGTCCGTCCACCACCCCCCTCCCCCAAACACACACACAGGCACAGCTGTGCAGACAGGACATGAGCCAGTCTAAAGAGCTGCTTTTTCATGACACAGAACCCACAGTCAGTCGTATGACAGAGTGCATTTATCTAACCATGACTTGACAGGCTTTTCACATTTTCCCTTAAGATTTGTACTATATTTTTAGCAGAAGAATTTTCTAAACAAAAATTGTAAACTAAAAATCTGTATTTATAAATTGCATACTATTAAACCACAGGAAACAAGGAAATCTTTTCTGGAGGTTCTCCTTATGCAAGGAATGTTGATGTTTTATGGCTTTCTGAGCCTCCGTCAGGTATGTACAGATGCATATTTTTGTGTGTTTATACAAGTTAAGGTGTGCTTACATAACCTGCCAGCTCACGTTAGTGACATCACCCTACTCCTGAAAGCCACATAAGCAACAAAGTATATAGAGGTATGCTTCAGGACAGATGTGCGTTTGTGTGTGTGTGTTTAACGTAAGTACTAGAGGTCAATTAGCCTGCTAGGCATACTGGCTAGAGAAATAAAATCTACACAAAGCCTTGCGTGTGCACATAGGAAAACACACACATTTATTCATGTAGCAAATGCTTTTGCCAAAACTGATGTACAATTGAAAAAGCAATTGGGGGTTAAGGGTCATGCTCAAGGAACCGATGGAGACATCACTCTGCTATGAGATATGAACTAGTGACCTTCCAATCACAGCACCCTAAGCCACATAGTCTCACTGCCACACAGGACATACAGGGATGAAGGCGTGTGCACACAAGCACGCTCTATGGCCGTGTATGAAATGAGAGGGAAAGGCAGAATAAAAGGTGCCTGTGTCTCTTTGACTTTGGGCCTAATGATGCCACTGTGGCATATTTACTACGATCATGTGGAGTAAAAGTGATTGTCTCCCAAAATTAATTTACAGTGTGCTTCAAGCGGCGCTTTCACAGCACACAGCTGGCCGTGTGTGCAGAAGTACTGTTTAATCACATTAATATCAGCCCTGGGGACAGCTTGGCTGATTGGACAAAGAAGCGCAGAAACTCCTATCTCTAACTTTTATTATTGAATTATGCAAATAACTCGTCTTCTGCACTTTCAGACTCCAATCATGTAATTAGGAACGATGTTTTAAATGGCTGCTTTTGGGAGAGGGGACAACAAGGCCATCCATCAGATAATTGAATGTGACTTTAGCCTATCCAAAAGTGACTTTATGCCAAAGGCCACTTCACTGTTTTGTGTATGCATTTGTGTGTGTGCTGATTGACGCAGCGTTAGATTAAGTATTTTACAGATTAGATCACACATTTTCCAGTTGACTTTGTAATTAATTTTATGCTTAGTTGCCATGGAGCTGCACAAAGATTTTTTTTTTCAGATTCAACACTTAGATTCAACACTTTCACCCACAAGGTTAAACCCTAACGAGCTGTGTGTTTAACGTGGGTTAATATTTCATGACGGGCAGAAGTGGCCACCCCATCCCCTCACTAGGGAAAGCAGCTTCTCCCATGGTGGGGGGGCATTTGACAGCTACAGTCTGTCAGCAGGAGGGGCTGGATTAAAAAAAAATTAGCAAGAAGTTTATGCATCACAGGAACATCTGTGAAATTCTTCCTGGTTAAACTCCTAGTCTCAGTGCTGTCTTTATGGTCAGATGTTGTTGTGGCACAGCATTAGAATACTTCAGCTTCAAGGGGATCCACGTGGCTATAAATGCAGTGTCTGTAGAAGTTATGGGTAGATATGCTCCTTGTGGATGTTTGAGTCATATTGAGCTAATGATGTTTTGTTGCTGCAGTGTTAAGTGATCAATACTAATGATGTACTGCAGTAACAAGGAGAGCAGTGAGGACATTTATAGATGAGGGGCAAGCTTAAAATCACAATTGTAGGAATATGTGAATGGACTCAGTGGCCAGTTTATTAGGTGCCTGTGATTGTGAACACAAACAGTCTACTCGTCCAACAGCAAATCATGTGACTGCAAACTGGGCAAAGAGGTTCAGTCATCATTTGGCTAAGCATGAGAATGGCTAGGGTCCGAGTATGGTAGTATGGTAGTTCTAGCATCGCAAAAACAGCTGCCCTCCTGGGATTTTCACGAGGTAAAGAATTTGCAGAGAATGCTTTGATAAACAAACAGACAAACAAACAGCTAGTCAATGGTATTTCTGTGGCTAAATGAAGAGAATAGCCAGACTTGTTAAAACTACCAGCGAGGCAACAAGTGAAAAAATACAAGGTCAGCATAACAGTGTTGGCCATAACACGGCCTCTCTGAATGCACCACTTGTCTATAGTGGTAGAGGCTCCTAGCCAGTTCCAATGAGTTTGACACGATAAAGCTGTTATTAGGTTATAATAATCATTTTTGTACTTCTTAAATTTTAAACTGATTTTGAAATGCATAAGGAATTAAATGCAGGCAGGGACTTATAATAGTGTCAAGTCTGACAGGAGAAGCTAACAGCAAAGCACATCCGAAGCAGGAGGTGGTTAATAGATTGTTTTATAGATACATACTACACAGACACCAGTAAGAGGCTCTGTATATCGTAACAGGACTTTGCACACACTGCTAAGAGGTTTTATAGCATGTTTGCAGGGTAACATAAGCACGAATGAGGAACTATATAGCAGGATAACAGAATTGCTTGCACACTAATGATAGACTGTATAGCATGCTAAGAGGATGACAAATGGCAGCAAGACAGCATGGTAACAGAACAACACTAAAACTGGTGAGGGACTTATAATGGTCAAATAGGATCACATGTACTGTTTAGGCTGTATGTCATGTCAAAGGCAAGGACGGAGGCAAAGGCAGGCGTGGGGAAAAGCAAAAGGGGCTTTATTTAATAAAATTACATGCAGGGCAAAAGGAAATGGACTACAAGGGGTCCAAACAGGGTAGGGAGGATCAGGCAAGAGGGCACAGGGCAAACTAGGGGGCGTGCACATGCATGTGTACACACAGGCAGCAACATCAGTGACTGGACTGGGGAGCTCACGACAGGGAGGCATTATATACATCACTGATAAGGGAACAGATGAGAGGCACCTGGGGTGATCTACACGAAGGCTGTAATGAGAGTTAAGAATAAACAAGTATCAGGTGTGGCTCATTAGAGCCACACAACAGAGAGAACAGAGGGAAAGGAATGCAGTGTGAGACACCATGCTTCTTAGTCTGGGTCCTTTATGAGGAGTGGAAAGTTTCAAAAAAGAGATGGAAGGCTAGGAAATGAATAGAAAAGTGCCGATAATGTTCTACATATTTTATGTATTCATTTTTCTTAACTACTTCTGGAGCATGTGCTTGTATGTGTCATTCTCTTCTCTTCAGCCCTCTGTGGTAGGGCTATTAAAATGACCATATCAGCACGCTTGTTGATGACCTGTCTCTTTTTGCATTGGACAACAGTGTCTGCTAAATATATCAAAATGACCTTTTCAGCCTGGCCATTGCTACCAGGAATTAGAGAAGACAGGCTAATTGCCATGGCAACAGTCCTAATGATTTCTACAAGATGTCAAAGAGGATAGGCTGATGTCTACCAGGCACCTCAGAGGATGAGGTCATGTGCTTGGCAGTGATTCTGGATGATTTTTACCTGCTGGTGTACAAACAATGCTCAGCATTGAGAACTTTACCTAGTGCATTATAAGCAACTTACACAGTTTAGAAGTGGGTATTTTGTTTTAATAGATAACCCTGGGCAAAGTTATTCTGCTTGTCTGTTATGATAATCTGGAGGGGGCTTCCTCCCCCTTCTCAGGGATGAACAGGTGAGCCTAGGGATGTAAAAGAATGAGAGAATGTGCCAGAAGCATCCTTCCATTTGAGAAAATGTCCCTTTGACTCATTACTCATTAAATGGGCTGCACCATGCACCTGCCATTTTCCATGATTGTGTTGGTAGTTTAATGGTCACACTTTTTATACCCATCTAATAAATAATGTGGTAATATTAATAATATTAACAATATCATCAAAGCATTCTTCTTAGTGACTATGTTCATCAACTTTTTTTTGGAAATATCCAATTCAAATTCAGCATATTCAGTCATTCACAAAATCAGTCATCCCATTCCCCATGACAACTGGAGTGCTCTGTGTGTCCTAACTACGCAGAGGTTCAAATCTCACATTATATTCCAGCCATTAGACTTCTCTGAAGGAGAGAATTTCAGCCGGCTACATAATAAAGCCAGGTTTTGTATCTCAAAAACAGGATCAATGATAATGGCAGATGTTTTGACATTTGTTTTGGCAGACAAATCAATAATGGCAAATTTTCCAGAGTTATTTTTGGTGGTGGAGCTACAGGGTGTTTCCTGGGGTCTCCAATGTGACTGCAGTGGTTTCTTCCACCAGGTCCTTCTTTCCCATGTTTATGTATGAGTGCCTGTTTTTTACTTGTTCTCATTAAGCCTGAAGATGCTGGAACCTTGGCAGTCCCAAACAAGCGCTGTTGTACACTTTTCCCATCCCTGTCTCAGAAGGCATCCTTTTGGTTTAGTCCTGATTAGGGCTGCACGATATATCGATTTCAAATCGAAATCGCGATTTCAAACAACGCGATTAGCAAGTCGCAAAATTCGCGATTTAGGATATACAT
>JABFEA020000002.1:15615427-15634175 GCA_019775915.2 Cyphomyrus plagiostoma | reverse complement strand
CATGCTTCCAATCAGAAGGTACCACACCTTCAGATAAGGATTTTTGAAACAGTAAAGTTAAGGGTCGGCAAATAATAGGTAAGATGCCATCAGGGCCCTGTGATTTATTTATTTTGATCTTAGCTAGGCTTTGCAAAACATCAGCTTCAGTTACATATATATTAGTTATAGATGATGCTGGATTAGTAATAATAACTGGTAAGTTACTAGTGTCCTCAACAGTGAATACCCGTGCAAAACTGTGATTGAACTCATTTACTATATCAATGTCTCTTTCAATTATAAGTCCCCTACTATCCTGCAGATTAGTAATTTCCGCTTTTAGAGCTCTTTTAGAGATTAATTAAGCACCCAAATGTGTTTCACTTGAGTCTGTTACCTGCTTGATTTAAGCAATGCAGCTGGTGGTTCACTTACGTTTGCAGATACACTAATTCCATGTTTCATGAGCTACTTAAAGAAGTCCCACTATACAAGTACTTGCAATTGATAGACATATATCTGATATTTCATACATATAATCTGGTGATGATAAAATAAGAAAATCACGGTAAAACAACAGAAATATCTAAACTGCTCAAGGGCTTCACATACTTTCAAGCAGCACTGTATAGTGTTCAGTCATGACACATTTCTGCAGCATGTTCTGCATCTTTTTTGTGTTTATGGTTGTCAGAATGGGCCAGCTGTGCATAATCTCCAGTGACAGGACTGCTTATCATTCAGTCCTAAAGTGCCCATCTCACCGCCAGCCAAGAGTGACCTTTGACCTCAATCCCTCATTGTGTTTGGGAACGATGTAACAATGACTCTGTCTGTGCACAGCCTGCTTTCCTAGATAAAGTCTGCTCAGCTCAATTAGAGTCCATTTGCTTGTTGAAGAAGAAAAAATATTCCATTGACTGCGGGTGGGTAAACAAACATGGTTCCACAGTATGTTAGCGACGCTTTGACATTTGCTCCTAGGAAATCATTCACACTTTATCTTACCCCACCAGGCCATTTTTCTATTTGTGTCTTTTTTTTATCAAGACAACAATTTTGATTATGCGGTCATCTGAAAAAAAGGCAATCAAGTATTTTATCTGATCCTTCTGCCAAACAGACTTTAGTAAGGCGTAAACGAAGATTAAAGGCCTTGTTGGCACAGACGGAACAAATTGGAGTGATTTATTGTGGCTGATATCAATATGTCATGCACAGACATCAAATGAGAAGAGGGTAGAGGTAAAGACACTGAGTAGAAGGTAGGGACTTGCTAGGTCATAAATAATGTGTTCTGATTTGCACTCAGAGGTGCTGAAAAGTCTAAACTGAAATTATAATTAAGCAGGTTGTTTCTGCCCTCTTCCATGTAAATGATGGCCGGATAAAAATAGTTTCTCATAACTGGCCAGAAACAATGAGCTCTACTAGGTGTAGGTGAAAATGGAGGGGTGACAAAGCCTCCTGTGATATCTGAACTGGGGTTTGAAGAACCAGAATGATGAAGCCCCAGACTGTCAGTTGTGCTGGTACATTCCAGTGGTCCACTGACTAATAAGACAGACCCACATCTATTTTACATTGCATTCAGTTGTTTGGTTTTAAAATGGACATTAATATGTCCAACCAAAGCTTTTCAAGGAGTTTCATCTCCTTGGTTGAAGAGTACTACCTGTGCAAAGTGTGGCATCAATTTCTATGGAAAAACATCCCAAAAAGGTTCAAATTCCCACTGAAGAACTGCTTTTTTGTGGGTATTTAATCTAAATTGATTCACTGTGTTTCTAAGGAGCTTCATCATATCAGAGTATTGCCAGCCTCAGAGAGATGGACAGAGGACTGGAAACTTGGGAAGCTCATCCTAATAGTGACACAGAATCAGATCATTTTTGGTCCTAGTGTTTCAGTAGGAAGTCGGAAGTTTTTATTTGTTTAAAAAATGATTGTTGCTTTAGAAAAAAAATATGTTGTATTTTTGGGAACACATAGTACATGTTTAAATGTGATCATGGAAATAACAAAACATATAAGATAATAATCTGAATTTATATTTATTGAACCCAGGAAGAAATGTTTCATTGTTATGAAACACAAAGACACGCTGGAGTGAGCAGAATCAGTTTGGCTTTGTAGCGGCCACCCCGCATTCATCTTTTGCCCGATGCAACAACAGCACAAGTTCATGGCTCATTAGCATCCCATAATGAGATGATGTCACCGGTCCCATCTGCAGTCTGCCAACCACTGAGCTCCTTAATAACGCATCACGGCTCTGGGCGGGTGACCCTGGTACAGGTTTTGGTGTGAGTGGCACCGATACACAGAGAGATCTGTTCTCTGGCTACATCAGGCCAGTCAGAGAGGGCTCCTGAAATGATGTCAGCTCCCTGTGGGTGTTGGGGGGGGGGGGGTAAGCTTCATTTCAGACTGTGATCTGGCTCTGCCCCTAGCCGACCCCCCTACTCCATGATCTCTGGGCCACATGTGGCAATTACAGTGCCACACCAGCCACAGTCTGCCTGCGCTGGCAGTCAGTGTTATTTTACCGGCCATATTTGCCTGCTAGAGATACACACATACAATTTTTCATAATGACTGGTGTCGGTATGAGCATCTACCAAAGGAATAAATAATACCTCTAATAATAATAAATAACACCTATAAAAATAATAAAGCCTCTGACAATGGCAAACCAATTGTGCCTGGTAAATGCATCACAGCCTGCCATTGGCTGTCCCTGAACTGTTTAATTTCTACAAGGGGATGCCTTCACTTTTAGGAAAAGCATACCCCATGTTCACAGCATGAGTTTTTGGGGTGGGGGGTTCACGCATCCTGCTGGTCATTAGATTACATTTGGACCTGTACTTTGTAAGCCCTCTTGGCGATAAAACTGACACATCACTTACAGTGGGTATTGTTTTATATACTGGTGGCTCCACTTAGCATTGTGTGCTAGCATTAGCATTGCATGTCAGCAAGCTGAATAAGCTCAAATCCCAAGGAAACTGAAAGGTTTGTCTCTAAGAGGCATTATCGACCTATTGAGTGTGACTACACACTAATGTATAGGTGGGGAGGGGGTACAGAAGGATATGTGGCCAGGGTTAAATCTTCGGGTTGGAAAGGCTCATAAATCAGTAGGTTCATACAGCAGTTGTCCATGTGGGATGATTTATGGGAGGGTGTTGGACAACATGTGTCAAACCAGTGGTATTTACAGCCACTGTTTGCTGTTAGTTTGCCAATACAATGCTGATGATGCACAGTGAATGTGCTCCCAGTCCCTGGAGGCGTGTTTAGTCCTTGTGCATGATTGAAAAAAGAATGAAGAAATTAAATTAAAGTTTTGACGTTTATTTTGCAATGCTGCTGTCCTTCAGTGTGAGATGAGCCCTGTCAGGTTTTATGTTCTAGCGTGCCATGTTCTGCAAAGCCCCTCCCACCAAAAATGTCTTTTTATTTAGTCATTTTGACAAATAAGACAATTAAGACAATTAAGACATTACTCTCTGAGAGCATGTGTGTTTTTAGGGCCAAGATTTGTGTGTTAGAAGTCTCGTGTTGTCTCCAGGGCCCATGAGCCAGGGGACAGTAAACTGAGCCTTGGACACCTGGGCATTCCCCATGGCCTTCTGCGTCTGCATTCCTGCCCTCATCCAAATCGTAAATAGTGGCAACCTTACGATCAGGAGGATGTTGTGATGCATCTCAAACGGAAGCAAAACCATAAAGCTAGAGTATGTCAATGGATGGTGATGGAGTTCTCAGTCTTTTGTCAGCTGGATCTTATGCCCTATCAAGTCTTTCAGAGCCTGCCTGTGGAAATTGCCGGAAAGGTGTGTCTGGAGTTAAAACTGCTGACAGAAAGCATAGTGTCTCAGGAGCAGTCCAAACAGCTTTTAGTTGTGCATCTGAAAGCCTAGACCTACCCATCTCTTACGTAGTGTTGAACTTTCTGTACAGCCTAATAAAATGTATAGATTTCTGCAAGGGTGACTGATGATTTATCAGGTTTAGTAGGAGCATGTGCTACCTGCTACCACCCCTGGACGTAACCTTGCAGGGCCATGTCCCTGTAGGGCCTTAGAGCTGTCTGTGGAAATAAATTGTCTAGACCAGTGTCAGTGAAGACGGCTGTCTATTCTTTTATTGCATCTCCATGGCTAATTGCTTTGCCAAAATTCACTGTACTCTATATGGTGTTTTTTATTATTATTTTTTAATTAGTGAGGCACAAATGAAGGTTATTTGAAGTCCAGGCCTGGCTTGGTTTTGAGGTTGTTCAATTTTAACAGGGAGATAGTCAACAGTAATTAGAAGCTGTGTCATTAGTACCAGAAGATCAGCAGTGGCACCATGTTCTCCAATAAGAAACTGCCACCAAATCTAGTTTTTAGCAGTTTGTACCATATACTTTATTTTGTGTACTTTTGTGATATAGTACCATAAAAACACCTGTCTGACAGTAGTCTGGAAAGATGACTGAGAAATGCAACTTTCAAAACATCCCTCATGTACCACTTGAAAAAACAATTAAATTACCACAATGGTTCAGTTGGAATTACTGTGTCTTTACACCTTCCCGGATGTGGCTTTGACTCCTGTCTGATCTGCGTCTGTGTTAATGATGCCTCTCCATCTGTTTCCTCTTTCTGCTTTGATTTCCTTCCACAGACTAACAACACATGGTTTTGAAGTGTATAAATTGACCAAAGTGTGTATTTGAACCCTGATAGACTGGCACCCTGTCAGGGGAGTCCCTTGCCTCCCTGACCAGTGCTTTGTGGAGAATAAGCTCGCTTGGATAAGTGGCCTGCAGAAAAGAATGCTCATATTTGCTATAATGAATGGTTCAGTAATGTTTTTGGTGATTCTCTTTTAGAAGCCTGCTGGAGTGTGATCTAGTGATTTCCAAGACAAGCTTACAAGTGTGATGTTACTCTTAATTTTGTGATTTATCACTAATTATTGCCTGGCTCCTCCAGATTGTTCTGTTCCATTGCCATGCTGTGGGTCACAGTCTTCAAAGATAATTACACGTGACACAAGTGTTTAGCTTCATTCTGACAACTGTTTTTAACATCAACAAGTCAAAGGACTGCGTTTCTGCAGTACATAGCTGATGATGTGGCTGATTTAATCATGGACAGAATTTTCTCTTAATGCTTCTTTTGTGTTTCCCTTGTAAGGTAGTAATACAGTGTCACATAAACTGTACACTTCGTACAGGTAAAGAGGCCCTTATGTTTTTGTCTTTCTTTAAGAAAAAGAGTCAGAATTAGGTCACCATTCTCCCCAGGTGACCAACCTGGTTTCTAAAATAAAATCGACTGTTGATTCAGCTTGTTGCCTGTTACCTTAAATGTAATATTTTTGCAGCTGTGCAAACACTTTGAGATATTAAACCAGTAGTGAGCAACAAGATGTAATTTTATTTAGACAAACATGGCAGAGGGACACTGAATGACGAGGTCATATGGATTTGCCTTTGTCTATGTTGCCACAGATTTAATCTGGGTGTCCTGGGAATGAGAGGTCTATGCTGTGTAGGCGGTCTTGGTTGAGTAAGGAGTCTTAGCTGGCTAAAAGGAGACTTTGGCCCAGGTCATTGTTGGTATTGGAAGGTCACTGGGAAATTCTGCTTTCTCTTTAATTATAAAGGGAGCTTGGGGGCATTGGACTTTCAGTCCTGTGGTCATGGAAAGCAGTTTATACAGCAGGCATTAACCACGGTCACTGAATGTGAAGAATTACATATATATGCCAAACAGCACACACACACACACACACACACTTGTAAATTGGCATGTGGCTGCAAGTGCATTTTCAGTTCATTCTAATTACATGGATTTTGTGATTCCTCTCCTCTGTTTTCATGAGAATGATCAAATTGTGCATAGTTAATGGTTCCCTCTGCCTGTAATTTAGTCACTGACGTGATTTATTTCAATTATCTAATTGTAATACGGTGCTTAGGAACACCTTTATTGGGAGAGCTTTCTGTATACAGATATATTAAACTGAATGACATTGAATTGCCCATTTGTAGAATTTCATTTCATAAGTACTCTGTTACCTCTTCTGTGTGATAGTTTGTGGACCCTTTTAGTCCATCCCATAATAACCCTGACACCAATATTCATCAAGGTGTTACATTGCATTTGTCTTTGTGGAAAGCAGCATATTTTTAATTAAATTGGGTGGTTTGCTCTGGCAGAGATGATTTATTAATAGAGCTCTCCATTCAGTCTCCAACCGTGCTCTGTGGTGTGGCATCCCTGCATTGGTTTCATGCAGGGCCTGTCAGTCTGTCTACAAGCAGAACCCATAATTACTCCAACTTGGATTGCGTTGCATTGCTAAATAACTCTCTGCAACTGCAGAAGGCAGCAGTGGTGTTAATCAGAGAGTTTATGTAAAAGAGAGAAAGACCCCAAGATCTGCGAGCGACAGATGTATTAGCAAGTGTGTGAGAAGATGTCTTCATTAATGGCTTGATTTTCCCAGCCTGAGGACATGCCTCCCATCAGCAGCACAGACTCTGTCCCAGCTGGCCACCTGCCTATGCCCACTCTCAGTCAAACACCTAGCCCAGCGCCCAAATTTGAGGGGAGGCTGTTAGATACCAGAGGTGAGCTGGGGTTAGGGGCTAGTTATTATTCTGAAATGCATTTTATTTTCTTGGAGCTGGTGATCTGGTTTTTCGGAACCATTTTCTGGGAGGTGTCTGATCGTTGACATTCAAATTTTTAAGTGAATTCCAGCAATTCTTGCTGATTTGCAGATGAGATCCCTCCATGATGCGTGCAGGCGAAGATGTTCTGGCTGGTGATGGTTCCTGTTATCTGCACGCAAAAATGCCAGATCTTTCCATGTGGAGTAAAGATTTTGCTTTGTATACATTCTGCCAAGGAAACTAAATATACGCATATATCTATATTTAAAAAGGTGTATTTTGTTGTTCGTGCTCAATATTCAAATATTTCTGGAGACATTGAAACATATTTTTGAAGTTACATATTTTAGGCAGGTTATTTGTTTCCACTGTATTACAGTTTCACGAGGCCATTTGTTTCATGTTCAGAGGCTGCTGGGAATGTATTGTTTGATGAAACAATGTCCTCTCTTTAGAAAGAACAATAGATTCTGAAAACATCCTGTTTTTCCACAGATGTTACTTAATGAAGCCTTGTATCCTGTGTCTCTCTGAAGGCTCCTACACAGCTACACAGCTTGATTCCAGAAGGGCCATCAGAATTACATCTCCCAGTTTGTGTGTTGTGGGTTGCCATATTTTAACCTCAATACTCCAGTCTGCGTTTACCCCTAGTCTTTATCTAATGGGTTGCCAGGTTGAACATATATAGTTCTGTAAAAAGCCTATTGCAGACTTGTTTTTTTTTTGTTTAGTCAGTTGACAGATTTCACAAAACTGTTAGCATGTCCTCCTGTTTTCCTTCTACCTGCCTTTGCTGTGCTTTCCTGTAGGCCTGAGGTGTAAATTAAAAGTGTTTCTTTGAATGCTGCTCATATTCAGAACTGTGTACATCACAGGTGTCAGACTCCAGTCCCAGAGGACCAGAGCACTGCACATTTTTGGGTTTCCATTTTAACACATCAGATTCAACTTCTTGTGCTAATTACCACATAACTGTTGGACTGAATCATTTGTGGTGGAACAGGGCAAGAACTAAGCTGCACAGGGCTACGGCCCTCCAGGACTGCAGTTTGACACCCCTGGTGTACACAAATTACACATCATAAAACGCTATGTAACTTTGCTACCCGACTGTTCGAATCAGGCTGGGCTGGCTGCTGTGTCTAAATATATGTATATATAAATATATGCATCTTCCTGTCTTCATGTTGATTCTTGAATCAGATAGAGTATGAAGGGGTATACTGGTGATTTAGTTACAACATCAAGGGGCTAACACATAAACTTCAAGCTGGTTTGCTCAGCAGTGATTAACATCGGCTTGCTTGTGATCAGGAACATGCTGTATGCCGATGATTATGTTAATGAGGGCTGCAGACATTAAATCACATCTCCACTATTTAACTGAACCAATTTTCGGCTGCAGTTGTTGCTGTACCGGTGGACTGGAGCAGTCGATGCTCCTGCTACAGGAAAATAAGGAAATACTTTACTAATTATGCATCAATCACAGCACATGCCTATAAAACAAACTAACCAGCCCTGGCAAGCAGATAATATGGAAAACAAGAGTGTGATAATGTAACGGAAATAAATGTGTGATTCATTTCTTACTAATAGATGCACTTTAATTACTGCACAGTACAAGGATGAGCAGTTGAATTATTGCATGGTAGGTGCATTTTAGACCACCTGCTATTTTAACAACCTATAAGAGGCAACACTGAGTGCTGGCAGGTAGCCAGAGCAAGTGGGATGTGAGAGGCTGAAGAGCAGGAGAGCAGAAGGCCTGAGCACCAGCTACAGCACGAGTGAGCAGACTGGCGCTAAGCAGTGAGCTTTGTCAGCGTTGCACAGTCCCCCCATGGAGCAGATCTCATACTGGAGCAGCATGTGTCTGTAGAGAGAACATATCAGACAGACTCAGTATTCTGCTATTGGTCTGTCTGAGAGAAATGTGCTGAAATAAGCCCAGAGAAGCTGCAGCAGACCTGTGTAGTGGCACACACTGATGGCTTCATCCAGTGGCAGACCTTTCTGGTGACACACGCTGATGGCTCCGTCCGGCTCCACTATCAGAGACAGCACTATCAGTGTGGGGGATATTTATTACAGGCCTATAGTTCAATCCAAATAGGGAAAACAACACAAAAAACATTTTACATGTTATACTTCCCACTGTTTTTGTGTGAAGGATCCTGCTTGAGGGGGCGACAGCGGAAGTGCCCACTTTCACTCCACAGGTAAACCCAAAATGTAATTCCTGTAAAACCCATTTTTGCCACTGAGATCAGTGTTGTTCATTGCTGAGCCATGGCTCAAGTGCAAGGGGTCTCTGTTAGACTGGTGAGCTATTAGGCTATAAGAAAAGAACAGGAAAGAAAGGTTGATAGAGGGGAAAGGAACAGGGCTAAACTGTTGATTTTGCACACTTAAAATAGAAACATGATGACATCACCAGCCACAACAAAACTGTATATGAGGAGCAAGAGGTTGGTGCCTCCACTAACAGGTACCAATCCATTCGTATACCCAGCTGGTCACAGATAGCAAGCTGGGGTGCACAGTCAAGTCTGGGTAATGAAAGTGTGAGATGTGGAAAGAGTCCTCGGGTGAAAATAAGGTGCCTTGTGTAAATCATGGATTTTTAAGGGAGGTACCATGGGAATGGAAAGGAGAAAAAATTATAGATACATCGCATCCATCCATTAACCTTCCAGCAGGCAGAACCACTACAGGGTCATGGGGGATGACTAGATACCAATCTGATATTAGCAAAATAAAGCATAATACATTTCATCCTAGTAATATTTCAGTTACTATTATTACATTTGCCAGCTATCATTACTAGATTATCATGCTTTATATGGTTTGGTATAAAGGTCTGCTGTCATTGATGCAGTGGCTTTTGCTATTCAAGGTTACCGTTTTCCAGCAATGTTAGAGCTCTCATATCACCACAATAAAGCCATTTTAAATTGAAAAATTATCATAATTAAAAGTGACAGAGGACAAATGCAGAGAGAAAGCAGGGGCGGGGGGTGGTTTCATGTCTTTTGTCGCACATCCGTAGGGATGGAAGGCAGAAGCATGTGATTAAATAGATGCCCGGCGGTCCACACTCAGCCGATTGCACTCCGGAGTTCTCCGCATTAATCAGAAACGCCAACCTTACCCACTCGCTGAATAGGGCTGGGGGTGAGAGAGGTGGACAATGGCTAGAGTTGTTGCCACTTTCTGCTTCACTGGATGTTTGCGCTGGCTGGTGCTGATCCCCTTCAGATGCTGATGCTCTTAGTCACACAAAAGAAATATCAGTTGTCTATTTATTGCAAAGCCACAAGTGATTGTCCACTTTCTTAAGGTAAGCTTCAGGTTTATCACCATTTTGCTCTGTTTTACCTCAATAAAAATGGCCTTCTCCATGAGCCAACTCTCTTTTCATTTCCTTTTATTGTGCTGCTGCTTCTGCTGAAAACATCTGTTTCTTGTTTTAGTTTCTCTTTGTCATTTTTGCAAATTCCATTTTCTTTAACAGGCTCCCTGTTTTTTCCTATTGCTCTGACATGTTGTTCTGTTCACCATCCCAGCTAGAACAGGTCTTATACTCCTGTACTGCCTTACTAATCATCACATTTAGTATCTTGTATTGAGCATCAGAGAAGATAGGCCCATATCCATCCATGCACCATTGGCTGTGATCCCAGCTCCACAGACACATCTAACATCTGCTACTAACATGGGTCTCTTGCCTGGGGCAAATAGCAAAATCCATCCATCCATCCATCCATAAATTTTTATCCTGGTCATGGATTGCCATATACTTGTGTAGACAACTGCATTGTACAATAGGACAATGTGTGGCTCTGCAGGTAGCCACTCTGTTCCCATGACTGGAGGGTCGTTGGTTTGAATCCTGTCACACAGTTTAAGTGCTGTCACTGTTGGCCCCATTCAGATCCAGACTCTCTGAACCTCACTTGTATGTTGTTATGGACAAAAGTATGTGCTATATATCAGTTTATGTTATTGAGTAACTCACAGTTGAGATTGTGTCTACTTTCACACACCTACATAGTAAAAATATAGTGAGCAAGTAAATTAAAGCATTTTAAAAACAAGCATCCTTGATAAAAGTGCTGTGCAGAGTAAATAAGAAAACAAGTTAATAATAAAATGAATTTTAAAATGATAAAGTATGCATACATACAGACAATGTGCACATGAATACTTTTAAGCAAATAATACATTTTTAGTTTAGTTTTAAAATCAGAAACTGTTGAGGCAGCCTCAGTAATGCATCTGCAAAGCATGATCATGCTTTAAAATAAAGAGTGCATTTCCCAGCTCCCCTTATGTCTTCTGGCTGTGTGCATATGCGTATGTGTGTGTGAGGGATTGACAATACAGAGGGGTTTAATGGTTTGTGTGTGATTGCTGGAAATCGCTCAGCAGGTCCTGCAGCCTGACATCAGCTGAAAGTAACCAGCTCGTAAACAAAGCCTCGCCCCGGGAAGGAGCGCGAGTGGCCGGGGTGCTCCTCAGTACGTTATAATGACATCTGCACATTAGCTAAACAGCATGCCGCTGTGCTGATAAAACTGACAGCTCCTTTACGATGCCATAAAGCCCGATTCACCTTCACTTATCATTTGAGAACGTTTATCACAGATTCAGATGCTTGAAAATTAAAGGCTTTAGGGCAATTTATTTGGAAACATTAAGGTGAGGTGTCGGTATTGAAGGAACGTTAGTTGTAAGTGTTTTTGGAAATCTGAATGGAATGGTGCCGATAAGACCCTGGGAAGCGGAAGGCGCCGATTTGGCCACCCTTGAGGAAGCGTGACAGCTCTGTGACATATCTCACACCCTGGCAGCAGCCTTGACATGCTGCTGTCTGCTCAAGCAAAGCTGCAGCTGGTATCATTTAGCCTGAGTAAGTTTATTTAACTGCCATCGGATCAAAACCCTGAGACAGAATAGGGAGGGCTGCCTTCCTAAAGGGGCTTTTCTCTCTGTAGTGATTTCTCAGATCATTCCAACGAGAAATCCTGTACATCATTCACATAATCCACTGCTCTGTGCAACATAGCGCTATTGCATGAAAAAAGGCTTTGCTTCTGCTTAGGCCAGACAGAATTGCCAATGAATATGTCCTAGAGCATGTATCGTATCAGCACCTTTTGTAAATAAGCAGTTCTTAAATCTGAATGGAAGATTATAACTGAAATTAATTTTGATTATATGCTTTATAATTTATTGGCTTTATAGAGCTGAAAAACATTTTTGAACAAACATGTCTGCTGAGTATATCTCTTAACTGTGGCAGTGTTCAACTGATTGATAGGCCTTCCCAAAAAGACCATTAGACAGCTGTAAGTCTTTTAAAAAGAATTTTTAGAAATACAGTACCAAGATAAAGATCAAATTACTATTTCAATATCGTGACACTTGTTAACTTTTAGGATAATAAAAACAAAAAAAGTGTTTTTATTGGTTTACAAAGCTCTAACTGCAGGTCTCATCAGTCCTTGGGAGCTGGTCAGCACGTGTGGCTCAAGGTTGAAGCTAAAGATGGTTGGCATTATGTGGCTCACAGTTTAGGTGTGCTCTAACCTTGTACTGGTTTAATTAAGCAATAACATATGAGAAGTGTGGTTGTACTTTGAGTATGTCATTACTTTTATACGACAGTTCATCGAGTAAAATTTCTAATGTAACAGTAATAAGATACAGCATATTTTGTTTATATATTTAAATATTTACAGGCCTCCGCAAAAAAGGTTCAGCGAAAGTTGAACAGGCTATCGCGTCCAAATCTTCCGCATGCCTGGAAAATTCATATTCATAAAAAACTGTGGTGGTCGGGTGGCATAGGGATCATGAGGCGGTTCGTTTAAAGGACAGCAGTAAAACAATGAGCGAGTATAAAAAATAAACTCACATACACACAGCGGGGACAGAACGCAATGAGTCAGACTTCGGTTCGGCAGCTTATAAAAACTTAAAATCCCAAACAGATCAAAATAAATCCAACTTTACTCACTTTCACCTGCATTATTTTTTTAAAGAGGTGGAAACGCAGGCAGAGCCCAGCACCGGCTCCGTGTGGGTGGAAATGAGGCATATGTAACACTTTTAGATGCACCTGTAAAGCGAGTGATACAGCTGATGTGGAGTGTCGCTATACTCTGATAGAACGCATCTTGTCCAGTCAGATTTCTTGGTCGGAACTCTGTGCTGTATAATTGAATTTAATTAAGCTGATACTGTATTTATTTTTTATTTAATTTTACCCTATTTCCATGTTTAATATTTTTACCTTTTCTTGTACACATTCTGCATATTATCTGGTCTACTATGACTTTTAAGTGACATACATTTATTTGCTTCGCATATAAAGATGTCCTCTATAAACAAACATGCCTGCCCTCAGGTGACCGTCAGTGCCACCTCCTCTGTTTACCTGCCCAAAGTCACAAACACACGCACACAAAACGATGCAGCAGCTCCGTCTCAGTGGTTAATTGATAGAAGCTTTTGCCCCCAACCAGACGTCCTCTCGCTGAGGCCCACTGTTTCTCTGACCCACAGTGGTATGGGAGGGGGTCTGTCCTATCTACCCACTGCTCATTTCATGCCCCTGCTTTTGGCTAAATTTTGCCCATGTATTCCCTCTACCCATCTGGAGTACCTCTGAAAGCCATCCTACACTTATTTATTTATATATTTAAATGACCTTTTTTCCCCCTCTGTGGACCGGACCATCTGGTTCTTGTAATAAGGTGCCCTAACGGAAAAAAAACCTTTGTCCTGCCCTCACTCCCTTCTCTCTCTCTGTCACACACACACACATCCTCTCCCTCCCATTCACACTTTCAGCTTAGTTTAAATGTGTTTTAATAAAGTTAACATTAACAAACTACTTAAAATGCTATATTAACAGTCAAATACAATGAATGCACACAGGTCTGGCCAAGTGTAACAGGCAGCCTCAGACTTAGTATTTTACTGTACCCTGATATTGTTCATTTCAAAGGGGTTTATCAGAACAGGACAATATATTATTCCCCAATAATCAATGTTGCCACTATCGATGGGTGATTGGCCTTGTGTTATGCTTGTGCTGTGCCATCTTGAGGTTTGATGATGTTCTAAAGATTGGATGGCTGGGAGGACCCTCTCCAAGAATCCTCTTTTTTGTCCCCCAGGTTTAGTTTTCTTTCCTGGATTCAGTTCTCTTGCTGGACAAATTAAAAAATATAAAGTGTGACAGTCTCAAGTGGTGAGGCTGGAAAGAAGCTTAGCCCTCGGGCTAGAGATCAGACATAGTACCTGTGTGCCGGGAGTCACAGTCGGTTTGATCACTCGCAGAGCGAAGTTTTGTATCACTGCTTGTGGTGGTTGGTGTCCCATCACAGGCGCAACATGTACTAGGTGTGTCTTCTCCTTAGTCAAAGGAAACCTGTTGTCAGGAGAACCTTCTGTTTATGAGGCAAAATATTATCTAGAATCCACCAGTGACTCAACAAATGGATTGGGTTTTCATATCTCATTAAAGTGTGTGATTCCACCTTTTAGTGAATTTGTGTGTCCTGCTGTGCCTGGCTGATTATCTGAAGTGGGGCCACTAGGAGTTCAGTGCTGGGATCTTGATGAAGGGTGAGGGTTGTGACCATGTCTTGCAGGGATTGATCTTCACTCAAAGTTGTACTCACTCATGTTCCGTTTCCATATTTGTTTGAAGAGGAAGCAATTAAAACCCAAGCCTATATTACAGCAAGGAAAAGCTCAAGGGCAATTGATCCTTGCGTTGTGCAGCCGTGGCATCTTTCAGACATGCTTCCAGCCATAGGCACCCTTAATTAAGTTATGCAAAAGGGTAGAGTGCTGCCTCTCTGGTGTTATTTTCTGTTTGTGTATTGATTAGTTCACTAAGTGCTTATGTAGCAATTACACAATATCAATTAAATTGTCCAAATTTCACTTTTATATAATGGACGTGCTTAGAGTTCTGCAGAAAATGAATTTTAACACTGGAGAAGTTGTCTCTGTAATCGAGAAATTAGGTTATCTGACACTCAGATCAGAGAACGGTAATTATAGGCTTGGATTGAGATGTAAGATTTCTTGCTAGCTGACGCCAGAGATGCCAAAACTAAACAAAGCTGTGTAAACCCCATGGTCTCTGGCTTGCAAAGTGCAATTAAAATATGCATGAGAATTATCAGGTATTGCATTAATGTGTGTTTCTTAATAATGGGTGTATTGATCATTACAGTATTATTTTTTTATTTTTTACTATTACTAGCAATAGTCATCATTACTCAGTTTATACTTTTTATGTTACTACATATATTCCTCCTATAATTGTTTTCTTCATGCTTTGATAATGCAGAAAAAAGCTTTTCGTGCCAGTATAGCACTGAAGTAACCTGAGCTGGTATCTGAGGGAGCCAAAGGGGGAGTATCAGAGTGGTGACCGGGAGACACACTTCCCCTCTGGATATCTGTGGATCATTATTTCATTTTCATGGAGTCTGATGCGAGCAACTCGACTGGCACACAATTAACAGTCCCAGAGTTACTTCCCTTTTTCTTTTCCGATATTTTGCCATACAAAATTACAAACACTGTTATGCAAATTCTTGTGCACTCTCACATCCCTCCATACTGCAGGCAGTCCCAGGTAAAGAATGTGGGTTAAATACAATGGTTTGTAACAACAAACACATGCATTACTTTGTGACAGTCATGAAAACATTGCACGGCTTCAGTAGTTCTTTGGCTCAAGGTACAGTGCAGTACCTTATGTAGTTAGTTTAATTTTTTGTTGCATAATATTAATAATTATTAATATTAGCAGTTTTTTTCCAACTTACCTACAAATTTGAGTTAAATACTTATGAAGCAGATCGCCTTTGTAACCTACGGGCTGCTTGTATTAAGTTCAGTCTAGCTCTTACTGCCATGAGAAATTCTAGCACCAAAGATGTTTAGCATCTTGACAAATTGATTTAAGAGCTGCTGAAAGTAGAAGGCATGCTGGCTTGGTGGGTAGCACTGTAGCGTCATAGCTCTAGGTTGCGTAGCTTTATGTGTCGGGCACTTGCCTTTGCTCCCCTGTTGCATTGGTTAGATGGATCGGTGTCATTGGGTAGCCCATAGTGTGTGTGAATGTACGTCCTCTGGTGTCCATGGTGTCCCCTGCCTCATGGCTCTTATTTCCTAGGATGGGATCCCTGTACTGCATTAATGGTTTTAAATTAATTAGAGAAGGCCTTTTGCTATACCTGACTCCCCAATTCTGCACTCTTCTCTTGCTCCTCATTCGCTTGTTTTTCTCCTGTTAGTGCTGTGTTGATATGGCACCTCCACTGGGCCTACAGACAAACCATAGTGGGATTTGTTGGAGTTTACAGCTGCGTAATCCTAGGTGGTTTGTACAGTGTTTTGAAAAAGAAAAATAACAATAGTCTGTCGCCCTCTTTGTGCTGGCCCCTCTGGGGAGCCTGTGACGATTCTCGTGAAGAAGCTGAGACACATGCAAACAGTTCACTGTGCTGTCTGGACCGGGAAAATGGCTGAAAACTCCCAGTGTTCTTGTCCTCATCAGTTTAGGTCAAAAAAGGGTTTAGGTTCCAATCCCACCCTCAGCATTATTATTTGCCCATGTTTTGCACCTAACCAAAGCTCTAATCCAACCTCAGCATGTTGTTAGCCAATGGAATGGTTCAAAATACATTTTTGGGTTTAAATCCCACCCCGACATTGGTTATGTTATTGCTACATTGTTATTTCTAGTACTGCCTATGGAGTGTATGCTCACAGATGTTGTGTTTATGGGCCTTGTTTTGTGAGCCTGTCCGGTGTATGTTTTTCACATTATTTTTAAATGATTTGAGAGTATTATATGTCTGAGTGGTTTTCATCACCTTACACTCACATCGACACATCTGTCAATCTCATCACAGTCCCTCTTGCTTAGACCCCCCTCCCCTGCGTTTTCAGCTGCACGCATTCTACAGCTCTGTATTCCTCTTGGTCCTACTCATTCCACACTTAAAGATGTGAGACACACATGGGTGCTTTCACTCACGCATATGTTTTAACTGACTCATGCTGAAAGACACATTCATGCACATGTTTATCTGTGAAACTGACCCCTTTTCCAATATCTTTGCTTTCTACCGCACATCCTAAACTAATGATCAATTTTTAAAAGTAGAAATTTCGAGTTAACATCCCTGTGAGCCTGTCTGTAGTGACCCTTACAATTTTGCGAGGTCCACAGCGTCTGATACTTCAGAGTCCAAGTGGAGTGAATGGAATGTCACCCAGTGCTGTCTACTGAACAGCACATGACTGAAACAAACAGCTTTGTAAAAATTCTGAACCTGAGATTATGGGTAGTAAGGCTAGGTAATAAAGTAAATCTTAATTTCAGTTCAGTTTTGGCTTCCAACGATTATCAAAACATATTAATTGGGATAAAACTATTATTGTGCCACATTTCATTTTGTGATGATGCTCCTGTTTTGTCTAAACCCATCACAATCCTTTCCAGCCCCTTTTTATTTGTTTCTCAGTTGAATAATATTTAGAGTTCACGGAAATACACTGTTAAGGCAGACTGGCAAATTTAGCACATACATAATGGGCTAGAGAAGGCTTCCAAGATTAACATTAAAATGGGATGAAGTCAGATTGACAGGGTCAAGGCAGAGAGACAGGGTGGATATAGATGGGGTACAGATGGACAGGACTAATTTCTAAAGATTTTTTTCAATGAAATGTTCAGTCGGACAAGCCACTTTGAGTGTGTAAAGTCATAAGGTAGGCAACAATAATAACAGTAGTGAGGAAGAACAACATCTCTAAATTAGACAAATTGGATAAAGGAATACTGATGTACTAAAAACTTATTTAAGCACCAGAAACACAACTGCTCCATAAAAATAAACATAACACAATAAATAAAAAAGACAACCCTGCATTGCAGAGAAGTTAGATTTTGATCATATATCAGCTGAAATGTTTTATAGCAGTAATATAACCAGTCATAAAGTTTACACCTGAATGAGGATTGCACACAGAATAGGTTTCCTCTCATTAGCGAACACACTGTAAAATGGAAAAACTGGAAACTGCTTTTGTTATTCTCAGCCATGTCCTCAGGGATGTTAAACTGTCAGCGATGTGTGTCTGTGTGGGCAGGTGACCGGCATAATGAGGAACAAGCTGTGTCGGCACAAGTCTTAAGGCCTGGTACGAATCACTCATCTGTACTTTTGCACACTGTCTGTTTTCAATTAAGTGAGCCTGTTCCCATTTTATGATTATTGAGTTGCTTGCTGCAAAGTCATGTTACGGTACTGATGAAGGAATTGTGAAATTGAGTGGTTTTGAGAAACCTACTGACTGGCTGTCCCTCTGTCAAGGTAAAGGCGCTACAGAGGACATAAGAGGAAGGATGCACTCCTCTATGAGTAATGGCTGTTTCTTTGATGGTTTGCCTTAATGAAACTGTGTCTGGTTTGTGATCTATAATGAAGTGACACAGAATGCCCCAGATCCCCAGCTGATGCAGGGCTAGAGAAACTGGAGTTTGCAGGCCAGGTAATGCACCTTGGGGTGTATTATCTCACCTGACTGCCCTTAGTTTCTTTGAAATGGTAAAAAGATTTCACATTTGAGGTCAATTTTAATAGAAATTATATTATAATTAAATTATAAATGTAATTGTTTAGGTCGACTAAACTGACTTTGCTGGAGAAAAGTTAATGCCCGTTCTTTATGCTGTGTGAGTTATGACTATAAAAAGTTCGAGTTCTGATCAAATTTTTCCCATAAGAAATAATTGAAAATCAATTAATTGGTTCCCAGCCTCCCAAAATTACACCTAAATATGTTTTTTTAAGCAGTTAAACACAAAATTAACAGGATAAAACAAGAAGAACATTTTTTTCTTAATGGCTTCTAAAACGATAAAGATCCAAACATTACCCCTGTCCTGCCCTGATTCTCTGCTCCTTCCGTGTGCCACGCCCCCTCATTAACCTCATGTGGGATCCCCATGTGATCAGCTGTTTCTGGTTGTTG
>JABFEA020000002.1:15602229-15615327 GCA_019775915.2 Cyphomyrus plagiostoma | reverse complement strand
CCGAATATCACGTAAAGCAGTGAGAACTGGTTTTCAGTTAATTTACCTGGTAAAATAAAGTTTTAATAAATGACATAGATGCTCTAATAGTACATGTAAGTGGTTTACTATTGTTAGTTACTGTAATGTTTCGCTGGTTAATTTGGTTAATCATCCAGTCTGTGAAGAAGGCATTCAAGTGAGAATTGCATTGTAGTATGACTCATTTCCTGGCGTGTATAATTTATATTAGGTCAGTGTTCATGGTTTGTGAGAACCGAGGTATCCCCCAGTGCCACTCAGAACATGTTTATACATTTATACAGCTAAATATATTTACTGAATTAACTTATCCCTTGAATTAACTTCTCTGGTTCCGGGGAACCATCACATGGTGGAAAAGAACCTGAAGCCCTATGGTCCTTAATCACTACACCCCCTACTGGCTATGTATTGCCACACCATTCTTTCCAGTTCACAAAAAAGGGCTAAAACAAGCCTAGGGTAAATAACCCCTGCACAGTTTCTTTTAAAGCATCGCCATACAAAGCATTTATGAAGCGTTTGACCTGATTGGTAACCTTTGGTGTTATGCATTATACGGTATTTGTCAACACTCTCCAAAAACTGTGGATTCTGTAATGGAATGAGTTTCTGTGACCCAGAATATACCCAACAAATTGAACCCTAATATTTAATGGACCAATAATGCAAATTAAGGAAAGTGGCATTTTAATTATGAAAATGTATTTTCAAAAATATAAGGGAATGCTTTTAAATAGCAATTTGTGTCTAGTTTAATGGAAAATTAGTGAACAAAGCATTTTAAATTGTACAGTTTATAAACTTTTGTAGTTTTTCTGAATAACGGGTGACTCAAGTACAGTGTTGTATTAGCAGTGTCAGGTTCTCAAAACAGTACATCTAACGCATCAGGCATGATACTGGGAAAGCTCAAGATTTCATTGAAGGAATGTGCAGAAATCATTCTTTTTTCAGAGCCTGGATAGGCACAATCTCTGGAGACTGGTATCCTGCTTCACTGTACTACACAATGCATTATAAACAATTAAAACATTTACACAGTAGACATCTCTACATGCAACACCTCTAATATATTTTTGTTCAAGAGAAAATCGAAAGTATTGTACAAAAAAAAAGACTGTGAAAGGATTTTTTTTTTCCTGTTACCGGCTGAATTTCCGACTGGCAGAATCAAATTCTCAATGTCTCTTGTTAAACAATCAGATGCAGTTGTAAGAGACATCATATAATAGGGAATTGTCACTCTAAATTTCCACAAGCTTAAAATTTTAAGATGCCTGGTGAAGTTTCTCTGAAAAAGGCAAAATGTCCCCATGGGGCTGTTTGACCAGAGAACAAGTGTTGGTGTGTGTGGAAGTGCGCCCCCTTTGGTCAAAAGTGGAACAACTGTGTGTAACTTTACCGTAAATATTGTAATAAGGTGGGAAAAATATGTACCATAAAACGTGTAATATTGGCTGCGACATATTTAATTTTTCCTAATTGATTCTAACGTTCTTTATATTTGATCCTTTCCTACTAGAGCTGGGTGATATGGCAATTGAAATGATCATGATATTTTTTCCTGTATTGACCGATATTGTGTAATAATGTAATAATCAAAATAATAATAAAAATAACCCTATTCTGACAAATAGAATGAATACATTGAAATAAACAATATTAGTAAACAAATACTTATTTTCCTACAAATTTTACTGTTTACATACAAAATTCCCTTAAAATTATAAAAGGTTATTGATTTTCAAGTATTCAAAGGAACATAGCTCAAATGAACAAAACCATATAATGCATTCTGTAAAACAGAGCAAATTTGGTTTATCGAGCTTTATGGTCTGTGTGTATCATTGTGATCGTCCTCATTTTTTATCGATAAAATAAAATATCGACTATTTCCTACTATTATATGTGCATTTTCTAAGCAGTTTACATGATACTGCCCAACACTTTGCAAAACACCATCTTAGACAACTTTATCAAAGCAAAGCATTTCTGCACGCAAATGACTCCATCAATGAAAATGTTATGCCACTGCAATTAAAAGTAGTCATTGTTATTTAAACTTAGTGTTTAGTTATATTGTGAGAATATCTGTGTGCACTGTACAGTAGGTATCTACGTACGAGGATCTTCAAAACTTTGAATTGAAGTCGTTTCCTAGTTTCATACTGACACTGATTGTTCTTTTAGCAAACTGAATACTATTTATGTCACCGATACCAGATTCAATTCAATTCAATTACACATTGCAATGTGTAAGGACTGTCAATTGATCAGAAACAAATTTTTGCTGAAATGACAATGCAACAATGCACACTGAAAAAGAAAATAATCACGCAGCACTATATTCTAAAAGGCATCAATACAGCAAAATGACCACAAAATCCTATACTGTGAGAGTATCACTGTGTTGACCCAACTGGATGGCTGTCTGGTTGTAAGGTAAATGGCTAAGTGGTCAAACTGGGCTAAACTAGTAGGAATGAGGATTTACAGCAATGGTCTTTATGAATCTGTGAATTGTAGCTTGTTATGGGAAACTTTTCTTCATAAATGCAACACCAATATAAACAGTAAACTGGTTAAATTTGCAGACGACACCAAGGCGGGTGGTGTAGCTTACACTGAACTAGCAGCTCAGAGGCTACAAGGGATCTTGATTTAATTAGTGACTGGGCCGATACCTGGCAGATGAAATTTAATGTAGATAAATGTAAGGTAATCCATGCATGGAGCAGAAATATAAAGTACAGATATTTATTGGGTTCCACTGAAATAAAGGTAGCTCATTATTTGAAAGATCTCGGTGTGTACGTTGACGCTTCCATGTCCAACTCTCGCCAGTGTGGGGAAGCCATAAAAAAGGCCAAGAGGATGTTAGGTTACATCTCTAGGTGTGTGGAGTTTAAGTCAAGGGAGGTGATGCTATGATTATATAATTCTTTGGTAAGACCCCACCTAGTGTGCACACCTTGGGTGCAGGTTTGGTCACCATACCTTGCTGCCTTGGAAAGGTTGCAATGAAGCGCTACAAAAATGATTCCTGGTCTTAGAGGAATGTCTTATGAGGAGAGGTTAGCTGAGTTGAGTCTGTTCATCCTCAAGCAAAGGAGACTAAGGGGGTACATGATCCATGTATATAAGATTCTGGCAGGTCTGGATGCTGTTCAGTCAAATGGTTACTTCAGTATTAGTTTAAATACTAGACTTCGTGGTTATGAGTGGAAATTAGCGGGAGAACGTTTTAAACTGAATTTGAGAAAACACTTCTTTACACAGTGTGCAGTTAGAATATGGAAGAGTCGTCCTGTTAGTGTAGCGGAAGCTAAAACCCTGGGTTCCTTTAAATCAGAGCTAGAAAAATTTTAGAGTTATTAGTTCTCCCCAAACGAGCTTGATAGGCTGAATGCCCTCCTCTCGTTTGTAAATTTCTTATGTTCACGTGTTCAAAGAAACATTTTGGGGGTTCAAGCACCCCTAAAGCGTCCCTATTTTTTTTTTTTTAAAGATTAATTAATGAATTAATAAACTTATAGCCATACTCATTATACCCATTAACCTGACCCATATTCATGTCCTGAATGAAACCGGAATTGCTCTATGTTTTTTACTGGGCTTATCTGGTCCCCACCATTACCATCCCTCATCCAAAAGTGGTAAGCACTGAACTTTCTAGAAGCTGTGTGTTCAACTGTCAGTCTCCACCACTACCACCCCTCCCTCAAGTTCATTCATTACCATGCAAAACTGACTTGAAAAGGCTGTTTTCCAGTTAAATGGTATAGATAACTGATTATGAAAAATGACATTTCTTCAGTTAGAATATGTCAGCATGATTTCCACCACAAATCTGGATCTGTTTGTCTTCCTATCTGTCTGTCTATCCTGTAGGACCATGAAAACCAGACATTTCCTTCCACAACTGCTCTATTAATACTTAACAGAAGTAGCATGACTATAATATCTCAGTATTAAATTTTGATTTTGATGGGACTTAATTTTAACTACTGGTCCCTGTCAATCATACCAATTGCAATTACATAAATAGAAAAATGATTTTACAGTGTAAATAAATCACATGTGCCTTGTTGGAATCCAATACAAGAAACCAGTTTCTATCAGAAGTGTATAAATCTGTTATTCCATTTAAAACCTTTTTAAATATTAAAGTGAACAGTGATACCGTCGGAGCTGAGATGATGGAGGGAGATGCATATTTTTGAATGATACAGTCATATTTATCATACCCCTTAACATAACCTACATTCCTGCCCTGAATGAAACCAGAATTACTCTGTGTATTTTGTTGGACTTACCTGGTCCCCACCTTTACCAACCCTTGCCCAGTAGCAGAAAGCACAGAACTTTGTAGAAGCCGTGCGTTCACCTGTCGGTCCCCACCGCTATTACCCCTTCCCCAACTCCAGTTCATTAATTACCCCGCAAAACTGCACAGGTCCACGTGATCCCTGCCGGAACAGTACATGGACATAATGGATCAATTAAGGTATGAACACCTATAATTTGATTTCTTTTTCTTAAATTCATTTTTTAAATTTAAATTTAGATTCGATAAATGTGATGTTTTAACCATATTTTGCACCGTTTGTTAATATTTGTACGCAGTGGTGGAAAAAGTACCCAGTTTTCAAACTTGAGTAAAAGATACTAGGCCAAAATGTTACTCAAGTAAAGGTAGTCGAGTATAATACCATTTAAGTCAAAGTAAAAAATAGAATATAGCATTTCAAGTTACAGTAAGGAAAACCGAATCGCAAAAACATAAACGATCATTTTATTTTTATTGAGAAAAAGTGGTGAAACTTGCCGAGTTTGCCGGCGCAGATTAGCGCAGTAGTTTTTTTATTCTGTGGAAAACGAAAGAATATGGAGCCTGCGAAATCCCGAAAAATTGTATTTTGCGCTCAAGATATTATCTCGTTCGCGAAAGATAATTTTATTGTGCGCACGAGATATCATTCTCGAGCAAGATAATTATCTTTAATTATTATCTTCACAGAAGTGTACTCCAAATCCTTTAAAAACGCATCATGCAATAATACTGAATTATGTAATGACTCGACAAAGTTTCAATGAAGACGCCTTACATTAATGCAAGTTTGTAAACGGGAGGTTCTATTTACTATTTACAGTGTGTCAAAAGGGGAGATGTTTTGTTTTTTTGCTTAGTGTTAAATGCTTTTCTAAAAGGGGAATTTGTTACTGTTTACAGTAATAGGTGTTTAATCTTCATTAAAGAATACAGTTGTTATAAACATCCGTAAGTGTGGTCCCCACTGTTACCCTTCTTCCCTCACACAGTGACGTCACTTTTGATATGCAGATTTCTTATGTCACTGGTCCTCACTTGGACATTAGACCAGACAGAGTCCCCACCAGTCTGTGCACAGTCAGGTCAGGCTTCCTTTATGAAATCTCTGGTTTTGAAGTGGTAGGCGGGCTCAGAGGGCTGAATGGAGATTGGCTGTATTTCTGGTTTGTCTGTAGCTGCTTTAGAAAGCATGGTCCCCACCAGGCACCATCCAGTCATGTATGTGTGTGAGTGAGTGTCTGTGTGTGTGTGAGAGTGAGTGCTGCCTGTGTGGTGGAGTGCCGCTTTGTGTGTGTGTGTGTGTGTGTGTGTGTGTGTGTGTGCGTGTGTGTGTGGGTGGGTGGGAGTGTTCTCCTTTGCCAGCCTGAGAGGAACATTGCTATGACTTATTGTCAAGGCTTGTCTTCTAGAATGGCCTGGATGAGGAGGAATGAAATCCCATCATTTTGTGTTACTATCAAGTGCCCTGATCCCCTCTCTGGCTTCACAAAGAACTGACAGAAACCTTGTTTTAGTGTTTTTCCCCATATGTCAACTCTGGATGAGAGATTTATATTACTAAATAGAAGTATACAAAACGCCCTACTGACACATTAGTGTGTATTTTTGTTCGTGCTCCATGTTTTTACATGGATCACTGAATTTTTTTTATCCTTATCACCTGCAAAGAAACTAATTTAAAATAATTATTAGGTTTTTGTCTGTATACCTGTGACCTTTCCTGTAATTATACATTAAACGTGCACATTTTGAATATAGGGTAGAATTTCCATCACCAGGACCCTGTCCCAGTAAAGGCAGGGCACAAAACAAGGAAAATCCTAGCAGGACACATTATCATTATTAATGAGAAGTACACAGCCCTTCTGGATTAGAAGGAAATCAGAGTACCAAGAGGAACCCCATGCAAACGAGGAGAGAACATAGTGACTCCACAGGCAAAGAGCCGAGTCACACTGCCATGAAAGAAGGGTTCAGAAGTTACAGTTCATTTATGATTAAATGGTAAAAGGCATGTCATGTGATGGAATGACATCCTGTCCACTGCTGTCTGAGATAGGGTCCAGCCCCTCCCCCCCAACCATGGATGGATGGATGGATCATGGATGGCATACACCACTGGATGGATCATAGACAGTAAAATAAGGTCAAATCCTCCACTACACTGCTTTTTTGGTGATCACATATCAGAGAAAACAGAATCAGACAACACTGTTACTGGAGAAAGGTACCATAAGTACCGCCTTCGTGAAACATAATTTTGCATGTGCTATTGTGCTACATGGAGCTATTCCATACTGAGCATTCATAATGACTCATTTATGGAGAGCCGATACACACAGACCAGTAGCTAGGTGTGGACATCAGTTAGCATGTCTCTGTACTAACATTGACATGCTGGCTTCTTGCCCTCAAGGTAAGTAGCCCCTGCGTTCCTGCATGCAGCCTTGTCGGCAGTTTTCTGAGTCAAACGGACTGCCAGCATTCCAGCATTTCCAATGAGCCCCTAGTGGGGGAGGAGTAATTTCTCAGTGGCTAAGGCTCTCAGTCAGTAATTGGAAATCGATTAGGTGAAGGTCACTGTGGTAATGGCAGGGAAAGGAGTTTTTTTTGTTTCTTTGTTTTTTGTGCACAGGGTTTGAATCTGTCAGCAGTAGGTACTGCTTTTTTTGCAGAGAGTAGTGGCATAACCCAGGAATAGGATTATGCGCATTACTAGAGGGTTGTAAATTTAAATCCCACTAAGGGAGGTATTTGGGGATATCTAAAAATTGACATGGAGGTCTTTAGTGTGCTTGATTAATTTGAATAACTTTACAATTTTTTCCCAGTGTATTTGCTTGTGACGTGTGTAAATTAAGATTCTCTGTTGGATTAGCATATTATCATCATAACTATGATGCTTTTTTCAGAAAATCAAGTATTACTGACAGATAATGGCAAGAGGCAGTGAGTATTTGGAAACAACCACTCAACAACCTTTATAGAGGCAAATGCAGCTGCTAATGAAACCACAGGAAGGACCCAAAAAATTGTCAGCATGATAACATGGCCTGTGACTGGCCCTGCATGGTTAGATCGATGCAGCAGACTGGCCGTCTTTCTGGGGGTGGCTTTGCAGCTGCTACAAGCAGCAAGTATATCCCTTGTGACCAGCCCTCTGATAAAAGTGTTTTCTGTCCTACGCCATTGTTTATTAATTTTAGATTAATTATGGTGTTAGTAGTGCTCTCTGTGGACTCATAAGTTAAAGATGGCAGCTTTGTGCTTCAAATGAGGTAGCAAACAAAAGAACCATGCATAGTTACTTGGCTTTTGACTAGCTCATTATGGCTAATTTGGTGTTAAAATGGCCTACCATGGCACCTCTACCTGATTTCTTTGCTACAGTCTTTACAGAAACATGCAGAGATGTAGATATGGTCTGGCACAGTATTGGGAACAATGAATGGTGTACTAAAATAACAATTGTTTGAGAAATAAGAGCCACCCCCCCCAAAAAAAAAATAAAACTATGGTCAGGTGGATTTTGTTTTCAAAAGAACAAAAATAATCTTCTGTAAGACTATCTGACTCCGCTCTGTCATTCTGAAAAGCGACTGGGTGTGTCCCATATCACTGTCCAACATTGTCCTTTATTTTTCTGTCTGGCTTTATGTCCAAACTTGATTTAGATCTAGTCTATAATTCTACAGTCAAAATAATAACAAACAATAATAGGCGAGTGGAAGAAATACCCACATTTTTCTCATGGGAAGCACAGCTCAATTAAATTTTTAAAAAGTCCTGTTTTGTCTAAAATAAATAAAGGGAACAAAGTGCTGGGATGGGACGAAAAGTAAGCAGCTTCGGAGCAGAAAATGTAGTGTGTCACATTCAGAAGCTGGCTTTGACGTGTCCTTTGATACTGATGTTACTGGTGAAACTAGGAGGAGCACCTGAGTGATAGCTACTTCTCTGGGAGCACTAGTTTCGTCAGACATATTGGGAATAACAGGGTTTAACCTACTTAAGTTCCCCAAGCAGTAGTCCATCCTGAACAAGCAGTGTCAGCCTCAAATGCCAGCACATCCAATGACAAATCAGTTCACACCTACACTTGCACATACAAGAATGTTCACATGTGTGTACACTTAACTTTCTCCATCCCACCTACATTATTAGTGTTATTATTTCTGTGTACCTTTGTTTTCTTTTTTCCTTTTTTTCTCCCCCTCTCCCCAGGGTGATTAATGTCTGTTATTGTTACAATTGTTGTTTCTGTATCCCCCCGTTTTTTTTTCTTTTTCTCTTTTCACAGTACTAGAATGGGTGAGTTTGGAGCGGCCACACTCTTAGCTCTTGAATTTAATGTAAAATAAAGTCGTCCTCCGAAGAGGGGTGGTGGTGGTGGGCAATAAGAAAAGAAAAAAAAAAACAAATTGCGATTTTGGATTTGAAATCGATAAATTGTACAGTCCTAGTTAAATATGTAATCACATGCCACTGCAGACATCAAGATGTCAGAATAATATTTTAAGCACTTGTCCTTATTCTTATTAATACACAATTTGATGTACAGTTTGTATTGGTATATAGTATTTGTAGTTTGCATCTGATTCATGTGACGTGTGCGCATGTCTTTGTATATTTTTTGATTACAGTATTGTACTTAAAATAGTGTTGTTTGACTAAATAAATGTGGCCATTGACTTTCAAATAGCATTTGCATATCACGTTGTGTTGACTTAACAGGCCTAATCCATTTTAGGGAAGTTGATATCATACAGTGTCATTTGGCTAGCAGTACTACAATGGGACATGATGCAATTTCAAGTTTATAATTGTGTATCTTCAATTTGATGTTACAATTTCATCTACAAATTAAGTATAATTGAAATCAGTTACATACTTCCCATCCTTTAGACAGCTGTTGGAGGTGTTAGCTGTTTTGTCAGATGACTTTGGGACTAGTCAGTACCCGTCATGTCAGTCCTCAACAGCACATAAAAGTTTCTTCTTTTTTCGGTCTTGGTCTTGGTCTCGTCTCGACTTTGTCTTGGTCTTGACTCAGTCTGTCTTGGTCTTAGTCTTGGTCTTGTCTTGGTCTCGATACCCTCTGGTCTTGGTAGTGTCTTGGTCTTGGTTTAGGCAGTCTTGACTACAAGTCTAGTGGTCAGTCATAACCAGTTGAAACCAGGGCCGGTATGCATACAAACTTCCTAATAATGGTCTTAAGAATGGTTGTGTACTTGGACTTAAGGGTTAAAAAAATCTTAACAAAAAGTAGGAAGTAAGAGTATTGTATAAAGTTGCTAAATGTAACTTTCAGCAAAGTCTAAGCCCAATTTCTAAATGCTGACGGAACCAGCGTATAAGTGTCCTGAAAAGAGGATTACAAATAAAATCCTGCCCCAAATAATGAGTTCAACCAACAGAGAAACTGCACTGTGAATATATTGTGAATATATAGTTAAATTAACCATTAATGTAGAGCTTTATATAACGGACCATTCTGTGAGCATACCTTTAATTGGTTGTACGAAAATCTACCTAGCACATCACCAATCAATTTCCACTAATAGATGCACATGTTCTACAAATTATGGGTCAAACGCAAAACTCATACCAAGACATTGGATTGTAAAAGAAAACCAAACTGGATGACAAACAAAATGGTTCTTTTTGCACAGTTGGTGCTTAAATGGAAGGAGGTAGTGCGAGGAAAGTTTGGCCCAGCTGTTACAAGCACGGACAAAAGCTTAGGAGGCTATTGCAAGTTCTGTAAATGCTGCGTCGCCTCGGACAAGGCGTTCAGCAAAAGAATGTGGAAAAAGGTGGTATAATGTTTTATTGACCTCGCGAAAGAAAATCAGTTTATAAAGCAAGAATGCAAGCTACAGGTTTGTGTCATTACTTATATTGCTCTTATAACCCTCGCTATAATAGATGATGATGGTGACAATAATAATAATAATTATTATTATTATTATTATTATTATATTTTTCCAATTTCCAAAAACGCATCATTATCAACCTTCAGTTCAACTGTAAGTGCATTGTTAGGTGACGTAGGAGATTGTATCCTGTTCCTAATTAGGTTGGTGACATCAATTCATTATTGTCGTACGTCTGCAGGACGTTCTTTCTTTGACGGAAAATGCGCGGTCCCCGTCTGGGTTCACGTAGTGTAGCTGCCATCATTCAACTCCTAACTGCCTTAGGAGTCCTCTCCGGTTCTCTTAAATAATTTAGGAGCTGAGACCAAGTCTTAACACTTAAGAATGTTTATGCATGCAACTTATTTTTAAGACTGGGAGTAGGAGCAAAATCATGTCACTCTTAAAATTGTGACGAATTTAAGAGTGAAATTTAACTCTGAGAAGTTTTATGCATACTGGCCCAGGGCTTTCTGATGGCCACTCCAATACCTTGACTTTGTGGTCCTTAAGCCACTTTGTCACTAATTTGGAGGTATGCTTGATGTCATTGTCCATTTGGAAGACCCATTTGCACCCAAACTTTAACATCCTGGCTGATGTCTTCAGATGTTGCTTCAATATATCCACATAATTTTCTTTTCTCATGATGCCATCTATTTTGTGAAGTGCACCAGCCCCTTCTGCAGCAAAGCAGCCCCACAACATTATACTACCACCCCCATACTTCACAGCTGGGATGGTGTTCTGAGGCTTCAAAGCTTCCCCCTTTTTCCTCCAAATATACCGTTTATCATTATGTTTTTTATGTTTTTTCTTAAGTGTATGTAAATATCTGGTTTCAACTGTATGCTCTCTCATCTTATTGAATGACAGTGTCGTATGACCAGTATATTGAAGATTGATTGATAGGAGTTTCAATGAAGGTACAATTAATCAATGCTTTAATGTTAGAACATCAAAAAGGAATGTGTCAATTAAGGATTCCAAATATAGTATGAGGGCTTTTTCACTGGACTGAGGCAGAAGATTAATTTATTCCTTAACAGAGAGGGTGGGGCTTCCCTGAAGACTCAGCTTTTTATTTGGTACCCACTGTTGCAGAAAGCGTAGCAGGTGTTTGGGTTAGGCATGAATATTCATTCAGAGCTGTTGACCGAAACTGAGAAGGAAGTGTTAGGAGAAAGTCATGCAGCTTGAACACTGCTCAGTAACCTGGTGTAAGGTTGCTCTCAGAGGCTGCCTTAGCTTCATCTGGGAGTTGAAGGAGACTGATTGGCTGGGACACCTGCCTTGACAGGTTTTTCTGCCTCTTGAGCAGTATGGGAGGGAAAGTGTAAATGACTTTGCCCCGCCATCTGTTTCACCCAACCCTCTGGGACCCTGCAGAGCCACAGTCAACCCCCACCCTCCAACATGTTGATGCTGTGGAATAGAGGCATGCCGGAGCTTGTGGGATGGAGTAGGCTGGAGCTGGGATGAGCTGCACTATCCCAAAGACTCAGCTGACCTCATCTCCTCTTAAAACAAAGGACACAACCCCATTCTTGGCTGAGGACATAACTCAATACTGATATTGCTCAATATCTGTAGATTACAGTAAACACATCCCTCTTTTGTAATTTTTGGAGCCTGTTCTCAGATACCTAACCCAGGGAATTTTTTAAGGTGGGTGATAGATGCCAGCTGGAAAAATATGCCACATGGGATAGGATAATAGTGTTGTTGGTAGAAGTTACCTTCCTGTATTTATAAGGTCTCTGAATTCTTGAATCCTTCCTTGTGGGAAATTGTAGAACAGGTATTCCCCACTTTACGAACATTTGCTTCTCCCCACTTGACTTTTACGAAAGACCTACATTTGCAGCCCCAGTGCATCAGCTGTCTAAACGAAATCCGAAGAGGATTTTCACTTTTATGAAAAAAAGAAGAAAAACACAAATAGCATTTAGTTTGTTTATCAGCAAGCCAATTATAGAGATATAGTCTTGTGCTGCATAATGACGTTTTGGTCAACGACAGGCTGCATATACGATGATGGTCCCCTAAGATTATAATGGAGTTGAAAAATTCCTATAGTTTGTTGTAATGTTGGTGCAAACAAATTGACTGCCAGTCGTATAAAAGTATAACAATGTGCGCTATACTTTTTATCTATATCGTTATTAGGCTATACCACATAGCCTAGGTGTATAGTACCTTCTAGATTTGTATATACTTTATAATGTTGTCACAATTGCAAAATCACCTAACGAGGCATTTCTCAGAACATATCCCTGTCTTTTAGCAATGCATGACGATTGCTTCTGGTAAGTGAAAATACACTGTACATAAATGATTGCTACTCTACATAGCTAAATTCCTGACTTTATTGTATTGTAGTGTTATTTTAGGGTTTTTGTGTTATTTGGTATGATTTAGTAGTTTATTTTGGGAACACTCAAAATATTTTCCCAGCATAAAGTAATGGTAATGGCATCTTTGCTTTACTCAAATTTGGCCAACAGAAGGCTTCAAGGGAACGCTCTGCTTTCAGATAGCAGGGGAAACCTGTACTGGAAAGCACTCAGGTTTAGGGGTAGTTGATGGTTGTCTTAGATCGCTTTGTTACTCTTTATGGTACTGTTTAGTTTGGTTAAATTATATCCTTGTCAGAAATATTGTGCTGCGTAGCTGGTGCTTTTCTCCAAAGCAACGTACAATTATATCCATCGGAATGACTGCATTTTTAACTGGATCTCCTTAGGTTAACCCTCTGATGCATGAATTATTTTCTGTTTGTTGTTACTCTTCTTAAGGCATGACAAAAACAAATAACTTTTT
>JABFEA020000002.1:15550391-15563787 GCA_019775915.2 Cyphomyrus plagiostoma | reverse complement strand
GCGCCCCGCCCCCCGCCCCCCCCCCCGCGCCGCGCCCCCCCCCCCCCCCCCCCCCCCCCCCCCCCCCCCCCCCCCCCCCCCCCCCCCACGAGCTGAAGTACGGAGGGCAGGGAGGCTAAAAGGAGGACACTCAGCAGTCCAGACAGAGGGCTGGAAAACCGGACTGTCCTTACGAAATACAGACGAGAGGTTACCCTACTTGCAGAATTCTGCAGACTAAACACACCCTCTTCAGCCCATAACTGCTGTTATCTAGAATGTGGAGGGATGCAGCCACGTGTGAACATTAGGCTGAGATGACAACAACTTGGCTGGAGGCTTCTGGAAGGAGACCGGTTTCATGCTTCTAATACCATACTGTTTAAAGTTAATTTTTAATTTTAGGTCTTTCTGGTGTATACGTCTCCCTGTCTATGACATAATTACATGTATGTATGACATGCTGTCCTGAGCACTGAGCAATCTGTAAATCCAGCATGTAACAGACAGATAACAAACATCAACAGGCTTTCAACTATGAAGAAATGCCATGGCTTCAAAACTGATCGCTTCTTAGATTTTTTTTTGCCTGTTAATGGGAGTGACATGAATGCATGAGGTAAGCTGGGTTGCACTTTTAGTGTGTCCTCTGGTGTCAGAATGGAGGACTTGTTGACAAAACACTTTCCAAAATGCGCCAGAGGAATGCACACATGGTGCTTTAGAGACAGTTTCTGATTATTTAACTGCCATCTGTGACCCTTTCACATCTCTTGCAGCAGGTAGACTTTCTAAACTTCTTTTCTTTTAAGGATGGGATACTACTTAGCTTATCATTAGACAAAACATTTTGGCTTTATAGAAAAACAACAGAAAAGTTTGCCAAATTAATGTATTTTAGCAACAACTTATACAAGGGAGCGCATTAAACTAAGGTTGTTTCAATATTAAAATATAATCGAGTCATGGCAGCGTGTGACTCAGCCGAGTTGAGGGCCCAGGACTGACAGTAAGCTCACGTCAGGTTAGAGGGCAGAGGCAAGCATGCCTGATGCAGGCCGTGCCTGGTACCTGAGTAACACCTGCGTGGATGACGAGCGACTGCCCTGGCAGCACCAGCCATCCACACAGGGTCACCTGCCACTCCATACCAGGTCGTGGCGTGATCTGAAAGGTGGGGTCCTGACCCCACCCCTCCTCATCTTTATTGCTCCACATGGCACTGTTCCAGAGTTAATTGGGGGAGCAAAAAAAAAACTAAATCACTTTATTAAATCTGTTAATTGTCATCCATTTCTGATACATGGGTGTTGCACTTCCATCAAGCTGGCAAAGGAAAATGTTGCAGTTGTCTTAATTAGCTTTAGCAGCTACTTTCACTATTAAGCTTATTTTCAAAATTATGCTTTATTTTCAGAACCAGGACTCATGGGGAAAAAGAATGCACTTTTTTAAATTAATGTACAGTGGTACCTCAGAACTCAAATTTAATCCGTTCAGAACTCCGGATCGAATTCTAAAAAGTTTGAGTTCCGATACAATTTTCCCCATAAGAAATAATGGAAAACCAATTAATTGGTTCCCGGCCCCAAAAAAATTACATCTAAGTATGTTTTTTTTTTTAAGCATTTAAACACAAAATGAACCGGATAAAACAAGAAGAGCAAATACTGTACTAAACACATCTAAGCACATGTATCAAACCAGTAATTTGTAAAGTAAGAAATAAATGTATCCAAACAATGTGTAAAGTTAAAAAAACAATGTGTCCTGCCCCAATCGTCTGCTCCTTCCATGTGCCACGCCCCCTCATTAACCCCGTGTGGAATCCCCGTGTGATCAGCTGTTTCTGGTTGCTTTCATTAGCCCTCTGTATTTCTTCCGTGTTTCAGTCTGTTTCCCCAGTCCGGTCATGATATTGTCCGTCTGCGTTTTGCCTGCCTTAGCTGTAAACCCCGTATTCCCCGATACCCTGACGTCTGCGCCTTTGTCTCCATTCCATCCCCACTCGGCACGACAATATATTATAATCATGGGCGTAAATACCAGGGGGGACATGTCCCCCCCCCCCATCTGAGGGTTGTCCCCCCCAAAACAATTATATAAAAAATCGCACTCTATATTATGAAAAATATATGTATGTATCCCTAAAATAATTGTGTAAGTAGAAACAAAACAAACACAAATAAAATCCCCCTCCCCTTCCTCACAGTGGTTTGACCCACTGCCTGACAGTCAGGTGTGTGGCTGCGGCTCAATTAATATTGCACTCCAGTACGTAGGGTATTTTATTCACTTTAAATAAATTGATTCTCTTTAATGTAGTTGATGCAGACTCATTCATAAATTAGCTGCGGCAAAAATGTTGATTACCGATGTAATTTTCCATGAATCTGCTATATTAGCGATTAAAATATTACTTATCTAGTTAACATTAGCTTGTTTACAATGGCTTGTTGCATAGTGCACTGCAACTAATACGCCAAATCCATTTCCCATGCATTGTTTTGTTTGTGACGACTTGGCATAATGTTAACTTAACATTAATGGCCACAATTAGCATATTGTTTAGCTGTTTTCACAATAACATTCATGTTTAAATTTTATTGTATGTTGATGGCTTAACTGTAAACAACGTAACAAACAATGCAATAAATAGTTTTGAAGAAAAATCTGCTTTGTCATTTAACCTGAGAAAAACTGAAATGACCATAATGACGCAGTCTCCATGCTACAATAATAACGATAGAAGCAAAGTTTTTCCACTGTGGGGACATACCTTTATAAGTACAATTTGACTGTATTATTTGTTTCCCCTTCAAAAATTGCTCATGAGAAAATTTATATTTATTGTCCCCCCTACTGTTAAATGAAATTTACGCCCATGATTATAATTAAATGTATTAATGGTTTATTATTAATATTAAGATAATGAACAAGAAATCTTTATTTTTAAGTGTATTTTATTATATAATAATAATTACTGTTACTGTCTTGTTGTCTAAACGTATTTTTACTGTCTAAATATATGTATTCAGCTAGTGTAAATATTCGCGATGCTATCACAGCGAATGTGAGGTTGAGACTGAAGCCTTACCCTTTGTTTCCACTGAGAGACATGCTACACGACTTATTTCCCCGCGCGTACAAGTGATCTTAGGTCGGCATTCACGGTTTGACTTTTGAGATTCAGATCGAGGTCTAGGTATTTATTTTTCGAACTGGTTGGTTCGACTTTTAAGAAATTGGGATACACAGCAATGAAAATAGCAATGATGTGCACAGTGTCTCTATGCAAGTAATTACCATTTTGGGGAAGGCCTTATAGGACAAATTTGTATTAACTAATTGATTGATTGATTATTAATATATAAGAGATTTTTTTAAACTATTATTTGGGATAATTTATTCTTGGACAGCTATTTATCCATGCTCGTAGTAAAAAGCTGAAGTACACTGAAGAACCACCAAAAAGATCCTGTGATTATTAGGTTGATGCCATCCTTATAGAATTGTGGTATATAAAATATTTTAATAATGAAAATGCATTTAGCAGCAGGGCTCTGTTAATCATGCTGTGTGATGAATTATCAGGTATGCAGGGTGTGACTGAAAGAACTAACTTGCTTAACTTTTTTCAGTTTGGCAGTGGCACAATCATCTATTGAGTCTGGGGTGTGTATTCTTTTTTCATATGTGTAATTAATATAGTTATTTTGTACTTTTTGTTCTAAAGTTAGCTCTGTTGGGCTACAACATATTCCTCGCACGTTGCTTCCCGGTGGTGAAGGTGGCACAGTGTCCCCAAACATAAGGCATCATCAGGGCCACACTAATTAACCCACTAATTAGAATCTTTTGAATATTCAGCAGGATCACCCCCTTCCTAAATCCAGTGGAAGGCAGGCAGGGTAGAGGGCCGGGAGAACTTTCCAGAGTAAATGGTATGGTTATTACAGTGATTCTCGGCGGAGGGTATTTTTCCTGCCTTTTTTTTTTATAAGCGGCATTTCAGCTTCAGCATCTGTTCACCCAGATGGAGTCTGATGCTCCCAACTCCAGTTAACCGTGGGGCCCTTGAAGTGAGGTTGCCGCAGAGGAAGGGGCGGAGCTGAGGCTGAAAAGGCTGATTGGATCGGTTGTTTTGTGCTGAGCCAAGATTTGTTTATCTTGGGTGTTTTAAGTTACATGAGGTGATACTTACAGTAGGGCTTCCCAACCCCTGGTCTCGGTACCAGTCTGTGGCTAGTACTCCAGCTGGCCGTGGAATGCTGGGTTTTCTGTAGAGGGGTTGCTTAATTTCCAAAAATAATCTACACATTTTAAATTTTTTACAACCCATCATGTTTGTTTGCATCTGAAAAAACGAGAACAGTTAAACTCCTGAAATCACCTATTGATCCACTGGCATCCAATGACTTCAGGCACTACCAACGCTGATTAAAGCAAATTTTATTAAGAAAATTATTTCTATTCAAGTACTGCTGTGTTTTTAATGAGCCTAAGTGATTCCTGGTGCACCTACATCTGGTGACATACTCTCAGCCTTGGTCCTGCTTTGTCAGTCTATCCTCTGGTTTTCTTTCATCCTCTTCAGGTTATGCTCATTTTTGGCTACACTAAGCTTTCTTGGAGTCAGATAAATCAAAATAACAAACATTCCACTATTGATCAGGGAGGCAAATGAGGGACATCGGGGAGTGGGGGTTGTGGTTAGGCTTGGGCAGTAATACATTGCTTTTTAAGATGCCACCATAATAACTTACATCATGGTAATTCCTGGATTGTATGATGGCTAGTGCTTTCTTGGGGGGAGGGGGTTTTCTGGCAGGACATTTTGCTGATGGAGCTGAGGGTGCTGATGATGTGGTGCTTTCTTTCCAGCTAGTTTCAGCGCCACTGATGGATCGACAGATTTCTGGGAACTTGTGCATCATTTGAAGGTTTCAGGGAGTTGTGGGCATTTGAGAAAGAAGACTCCCAAAGCTTCTGGGACACATGGAATGTTTGATATAATATTAGAACAATATCAGTATGATCCCACACTGTGTAGAATAGATTATATATGTTGATCGGTTGTATGTATATTACTGTGTGTGTCCATGTACAAACTGTATGTCTCTGTATTTGTGTACAAAGGTGTATGCACATTAGGGTGGTCCTTATCTGAGTCAAATTTTAAAACAGCATTTTTTTCATGCACATGCCCTTTTTTCTTTTAATAACTGACATTGTTTAATTTCACATCAGATCCATGTAAAAATGTGAAAATATGTGAAACTTAAATTTATGACAAGTTAATCCCAATGAAAGGCAATATTTCAAAACATTCTTATTGTATGGTTGCTACCTGAATTTCTTCAATAATGGTATTTGTCATGGCCTATTTTTAGTTTAAATTAACCAAACTTTAAGAAATATAGGTATAGCTACTAAAAAAATAAAATGAGTACAGAGAAAATAAAATGAGAACATAAAAAAATGGTACAGAGCATGCTTGATGCTAAACTGGAAAAAAATAATAAGATGTTTAGCACATTTTTGCTAACAATCAAATGAATGACCAACAGTGGATGACTAAATTAGGCTTTAGCCATTCAAGCTGCTTGAGCAACTGCTAAAAATACTTTCAATCATCAAAAAACCCTGAAATGTTTTCTTATATAAGATAACAAAGTCAGGGGTGAGAATATTCCAATTTTCATTTTTAAGGACCACCCTATAATACTTGATATATATATATATATCTGTGTAACTTTGTGAGTAATACTAATGGAAGGTCTGTCCATCTTCTGGTAGTAGAGGAGTCTCAGTTGGCCCTGCCCATGATGAAGCCTGGGTTTGACAAACAGGCCTTGGTCCCTGGTTTCCCTGCTACTTTTCTATTTGCTGACGGCCTCTCATCCATGGAGACTCTACTTACCAACATCCAGGTACAAAAAGATACACCTCAGTAACACTGAAATGTGCTCCTACTGACCATGTCATGGACAATTAAATGCTATGTGTACGTGTAAAAGAGATTGGCAGTGATATGGTCCTGTGTTTATGGGAATGGTGTGTGAGAAGGTACGTGTTCACGTTGGGATAACAGGTCATTCCTCATTTTCAGAGCCTGCTCAAGGTAGCAGTGGAAAATGCACAAATGCAAGAGAAGCAGATCCAGCAGGAGAAGAAGGAACTGAAGATGGAACTTTTGAGAGAACGAGAAATGAGGGAGAGCCTGGAGAGGCAGCTGACCTCAGAGCTTCAGATTAGAGGTAGGTCCTGTTAAATGGTATAAGTGAATTCTAAGGGGAGATCAGATATAGCATTGCTTGAATTTGAGGTTCAATTTATGGAGAAGTAAAATAGAAGATCTTACCAGATAAATGTTTAGGAAGTATTAAATATAGTTCTCTGGAATGTTTGGAGAAAGTGGTCAAAATACAGTGCTCACTCTTAGAGACTCACACTGGGTGCCCTAGGAGCCTCCTTTGCCCACCACTGATCTTCTTCTTACAGCAACCATCCAGAAGCGGCTGAAGCGGGAGAAGAAGGCCAAGCGGAAACTGCAGGAGGCACTGGAGTTTGAGTCCAAGCGTCGGGAGCAGGTGGAGCAGGCACTGAAGAGGGCCACCTCACCCAGCAGCCTCTGCGAAAGTCTCAGTGGTAGGATCCTGCATTTTCACCCATCCTTCTCCTTTGTACCTATCTATCTGCTTTCTCTACTTCACAACTCAATAAATTGAATTTAGCAGCAATTTCTTACAAGAATTAGGTAAATTTCCAGAGCACTTTACAAGGAATCAAATGGGGATATGCATAAAAATATTGTGCTTAAATCCGGAAGAGTGATGAAATATATTCTTATTGAGATGTGATTCTGAGTGAATCTGAGAGAAGGTATAATGAAATTGAAGTGCTGTTCTATTTCTCAGTGACCCTTTGGCTCTTCTTCAATTCATTTTTCTCTTTTTTTTTCTTCTTTCTTCCTCAGTCCTTCGTGTATCTGTCTTACATCTCTCACAAATATTTCATTTTAAAGCGTAGCAGTTAATAAAGTTTAATGAAACAAAATTATGTTCATGTGCTATATGAGTTCTACAGTATATGAGTATTCTATGTATGATACCTGTATTTATTACACGGCTCTCTGGAATGCTTGATTCTGATTGGTCAGTTGAGACATTTACAGGTTCATTCTTTTCAAATAATAACCGCTCCAAAGTAATGACGCATAGTCACGTGGTACTATATCGTTTCGCGGAAGAATAAAAATGTTAATTTAAAACAAATATGCCAATAAAATGTTTCAAATTCATATTCATGTCCAGTTTTTTTCCTTATGTGGCAAGTAGCCATGTAATAAACGGGATAATGTACAGGCAGCCTGTAGTTATCATGAAATAAGCTCCTTCAGTGTGATACAAAACGCTCTGCTTTGCGTTGGGTCCTGATCACACTGTCGGGGCTTATTTCTGCAATAACTACCGGCTGCCTGTACATTATCCCTTACTTATAACTATTTTGAAACATACAATGTCAATAAATCAAGACAGAGTAAAAACACAGATGCAAATGAAAGTAGAGCTTTCCTTACATCTATAACTGTCTTCCAATGCCTTCAGGCACTACCAAGGGCTGATTAATGCAGAATTTATTAAGGAAATTATATCTTTTCAAGTAATCTTACTGCTGTGTTTCTAATGAACCAAAGTAAAGCAATGAACCTAAGAGCAAATGAGCTGGAAAACAGCTGCAGCCTCTTTAGAAAGTAGGCAATGCCTTTGCAGATGATTTAGACCAGTGGTCTCCAGCCTTATTTAAAATAAATGCTACATTTAAAAAATAAAATAATACTACTGGGTAATAACAGTAAAAGGTGATGATGGGGGAGGGGGTGTCTTAAAGTTCAACCACTTATTCATGTTAGTGTAAGATAGATATTTAGACTTGGTTAGTGAAAATGTGGTTTAGTATATAGATATTCATTTAGCCACTATATGTACAAGTGTTTAATGGTCACTGTGTTGTGAATGTAACAGTAATTTAGTATATACTGTACTGGTGCATGTGGGGAAACTAAGTCCATGCAAGGATGAAAGAACATAACTTGGGTACATTGGAAAACAAAAACAGGCTGGATAACAGGCTTTATTGGAATAAGTCCCCTTTTCAGGCAGTACATGAGGGGGGAGGCTAGGAGAGTAGGTAAGTGCAACAGAAACAAAAAATAAGACATGGTGGGCAACACTGCCTCATGGGTTTCAGGCAGATGGGAAAAAAGGTCACCTGACCCAAAGTATAGATGAACAGCTGTTTTATTTTATATAAGGGTTTAACTGTTTTAAATGTACAGATCAGTATTTAGTTGTTATGGGCAATTTTGCCTCTCCATGTGTCTAACAATTGTTTTACCTGTTGTGTATTTTATGATTATATGTAATCGCTAGTTTTTGTCTATTGAAGCATCACAGAGCCTCCTGCATTGTAAATAAAGATGCTTTTTATTCATTTGACCACAGAGCCAGTGCTACCAGAGGTAGAGCCAGAACATAATGAAAGCCTACAGGAGAACTCAGCTGCACAAGGTACTAACCACCTGTCTGCACTCAGCAACCGCCAGTAAGAATCACGGGGCACTTCAATCACTCTGGGGCCTGGCCCAGAAATTACAGACACAATCTAAAACCAGCATAATATCATTCTCAATTTTTTTCAAACTGACAAGAATAATCAGTCATTGAGGATGACTACCATTTTAGACACACAATGTTCTAGTGTGGAACAGTAGTAATCTGTATTTCTTTTTTTTTGGTTTGTTTTATGCAATGTGAAGTTCACTGTTTTTTGTTTTTACCCTTTGGCATAGATGGCACAGTTCTGCTTAAGTTGTCACTTGGGCATAAAGCTGGCACACACAGAGTCATTTATCTCTTGTTAGTCCTGCAGCTTGGCAGGAGCATTGCAGCTAGGCAGACGGTACAGGGCTAATTCACTGAAGGCCTGGCTCAATGGTCCCAACTGCAGCACTCATAAATAAAGGACACTAGTTCTATTCTGCTCTCCTACATGTTTTCTAGACCTTACACAATCACCGACTTGTACAAAAAAGTGATAATATCCTTAAGGAAAATATACACATTTCGTACACAGGCGTACACAGAGTCACACTCAAAACACATACACGTGTTTGGCCATTACATACACATATACATGTGTGTGTGTGTGTGGTGGGGGGGGGGGGTATGTGAAGGGGTAGGCTTCGTTGAAGCTAAAACGGAAGGAAAAAGAAGAGATTTAGAAGAAGGATTAATTCAAAAAGAATGCAGATAGAAGGAATGAATGAAAGGTGACTAAATAATCAGAAATTGCAGAGATGCAGGGCTGGGATTAAAAGGTGGGAGAAATAGGAGATGAAAGAGAGACTGGGATATGGTTAAAAGGAATGAGAAAGAGGAGAAAGAGTGGGATGAGTTAAAAAAAATACAAAGAAGATGGCGATGGATAGGTCAGACTGGGAGGATGATATGTATGTGAGGTGCGTCAGCCTTGTGATGTGATCTGTGCTGAAACCTAATGAAACGAGCAAATTAATTTGGAAAGATGGTAACTGACTATGGGAATGTCAGGGCAATCAGTGAAAGAGAGCCCTGTTTACTCTCCGAAATCCAACGATTCAGTGGTGACTGAGCAGCAGTGGATTAGCCCTTCATTACAACACTCAATACCTTAGAGCTATACAACATGAAACAACTGAAGAACACACACAAACATGCATACACACATGAACACTCATACATATACACAGTAACTCTCACGATCTCTCTTAATTGAAAAAAATATTTTCCTCACTGGATTACACAGATTCTCCATCTTGTCTTATTTCCTCACACACACATATCCTGTCACATTTACTCATGTAGTCATATAGTTTCATAATTTTTGTCTTATGTATGCACACACTCTCTCTCATATGCAAAAACTGACCTACCACAATCAATAATAATTTATCACATACTATGGTAACTAAGTTTAATAACTATGGTCATTAAGAAGGACAATTTGCAATGATTTTGTTCCAAAACAGCTTTGTGTTCCTCTGTCTGCTTGTTAACATTTATATTGTTACTCATTGTTCTTAAAATCAGCCGGCTATATTTCAGTTATACTTTTCTAATATTGCTCCACTCAGGTCACAAATACTGTATTCATTTATGTAGGAAATTAAGTAACTGGCAGGCTAATCTATCTATATCTGGCAAAAAGGGCCTGCTTTGCCCTGGCTTATCAGGAACATGAAAGACTTAGACATGGGAGATATAGGGAGAAGCTGGAAGTGGACCTGGTGGTTATAATTTTTCCCAGGGTACTGCACATCCAACTGGTGCTAAGACACTCCACTCCAGTACCAGCCGCTCCAGAAACATATCACACAATAACAGAGACTTATTTTGAGTCCGGGAAGTGAGGTCTCACACTAAGAGACAGCCATACATTTTTCCATTGTAAATATCACTGGTGTATGCAATGTTTTTAAATGCAGACAGTTAACTAAGGAAAACTCCAAATTAAAGCAATGAAGCATGAAGCCATCTACTTTGTGAAAGTCAGCAAACTGAAGGGATTTCGTGTCCTCTGTCAGGAAGAAGAGTCATCTCAGCTTTACTTAACATAAGTTATAAACGTCCTTCCTTGTGATCAATTCTAACCCACCACCATATGGACTAAGAAATATTTCCCAGGGGACGTGGCGTTTTAGATGTGCGATTGAGAGAAGAGTGTATATGTGAGTTAACAGCAGTCTGCAGGGGTTTGTAGTAGTAGTGTTTCTATCAGGGTTCAAGGCACAGCCCAGAGCTGCATTGTCCAGTTGGAGAAGGGGGCGGTGCATTCCACAACAGGAGGTGGACCTCTTGGGGGGAAGGAGCCAAAATGTTATTACTTGGCCTGAATAACCTCTAATAAAAGCACAGAAATACTTTCTTATACACATTCTTGTCATTTCCTCATCACTGCCTTCAAACAACAACATCCCTTTTGGGGAATAAAAAAGCTTGTTGGTAGTGCTCTATATGGGTCACACAGACCTTATAGTTATGCAGCGATTCCAGACAAGAGCAAGCACTTTAAGAAGGTCGGGGGATCACAATTTTGTCTCAAACTCTAGAGACAGTACAGCATCTGTCTGCCCTGCACACAATGGCACATTTACACACACACATTGTCTCCTTCCACTTCTGTCTATGTTAATTCTTTCTTCTCTCTCTCTGTCTCTCTCTCTCTCTCTCTCTCTCTCTCTCTCTCTCTCACTCACTCACACACACACACACACACATTTTCTTGGCTTGTCATTGTTACTCGGATGACTCCAGGGTGTCTTCTCTCTGATTGCTGTACTTGTTTACATCCTGAATATATATTAGCTCATCTGCTAGAACCCAAAGCGTAAACCCATCATAAACAGAAAACACTCTCTTACTAATTATCCGTTTCCTGTTACTAATGAAGTGAGCATACCGTGTTCAAATTAGAAATCTGCTGTGGTCTCCGTTGTTTCTATTTCCAGCTGTTTTTACTTTATCTCAAAACCCTTGGTGACAGCTAATATTAAATGATAAATCACCGATGGTAAGGACATTGAAAGAGAATTAAACAGTCACTAAATCTATAGGTTGTGTAACTAATATGGCAGCACTTCATGTATTATGGCTAGATTTTACTTCCTTCTCTTTATTTTTAAATGTATAATAAAGCCTGGGGCTATGCTTCCTTTACTGTCTTAAATGTACATTTATTGACTTGAGATAATTATAGGATAGCAGCTAGCCATTTAGCTGAGGACCTTCTATGACAGCTTTCTGCAGCACGTAATTCAACCATTTCAGATAGTATTGGCTGCATGCATTACACTCTGCTGATGGCACTGAGCCTGAAGCTTAGATTTTAAGTGCTTTGTATATGAACTGTCAGCTAAGTTATTATAAGTTTAAGAGTGTTGGTTTCCTGATTAGGGTAGTGAGGATAGAGTCTCATTTTCAATAGAGAATTGATATAAGACCCAGGTGTTTTCTGTACTTGATTTGTGACTAAACTCATAACATTTTTCAGAAGCGATTTATCCTACACAGAATTGCGTTCTGTTAAACACCATTTAAAAGCTATAACAGTCGACTGTTGTGTGAGATCTGGTAAAGTTCAATTATTTTATCCACAGAAAACAGAGTGTACATGAAGACCTCTATGTTGTACTGATCCCAGGAGCTTCTGAAGCGCCTCTCCCAGACTGAGTGCAATAGCAGAAGGATGGTCCAACTCTGCTGTCGCCCAGATCGCCCCAGCAATGCTACTTCCTCACACTGAAGAAAGACTGACCGGAATAGAACCCTCTCTGAAACACCAGCTTGTTTCTATAACAACATGTTTTTATATCTAACTTCCCCACAAAGCAGAGACAGTAGAGAGACCTGCTGTTCTCTTAAATTGGGAGTAGTTCTTTGATATTCCAGTATGGTTTTCTTTCTCCTTTATTGCTCATATTGACTACAAGATGCCCTTTCCTGAACTATTCCTGAAGCTCAGAGTAACATCTTTGCAAGGCCTGGAGCTGACAGGTATTTTTTGTTAAGTCTCAGGACCTCCAAGTCAGGACAGGGGTTGGGTTTTGGGGAATGAATCCATGTGCATTCTACTGATTGTCCACACCAGCTGTTTTCCTCATCAGTAAATGGGCTGAAGCAGAAGAGTGCGTGAGAACATTTTTGTTTGTCTTGTTTTCTCGCCCCCCCCCTCTCTGTTTTGGAAGTAGTGATGAAGGCAGAAAAAACCCAGTCCTGCTGTTAGCTGATTGACATAATATTGGCTCTGCCTCCATTTCAAATGCTCCTGTTTACCTTGTGTGTGCATTTTAATCAAGATTCTGTTTGAAGGAAGATGTGTTGAAACCATCCAATAGAGCAGCCAGCAGTTTCCCTCTTTTAATGTATGGCATATGATCTTCATGCTGAAACAAGAAAAAAATACAGGTTTTTGTTTCCCCTTGTTTTTGATAAATTCTTATGAAAGTGCTACTGTGCATGTTATTGTGATATAGGGAGGAAACATTTACACATCTGATTCAAGCACATACAATAAGTAAGACACTGGATAAATGGAGAATTGTGTGGTAAAAAGGGTACCGTTCAGGTAGAATGTATATTTTATCATTTGTCTATATTTCTTTGCAATGACAGAGAGGTAGCTGTCAGGGATGTTGGTCTGTATTAGGTTGTAACATTCCTGTACACAGGACCAACTTGTGATGCTCAGATCAAATAAAACACCCTCAGGATATTTAGCAGACTGTTTTGAGCAATAAAATCATCATCATCATCATCATCATCATCAACTTTATTTATAAAGCACTTTAAAACAACCACAGCTGACACAAAGTGCT
>JABFEA020000002.1:15520764-15534382 GCA_019775915.2 Cyphomyrus plagiostoma | reverse complement strand
ATAAAGGAAAGAGCTCGAAGTATAATACCAGAAGTGCTAATTCAGGTATTTCTGGAAAAGATGTGTTTTAAGTCGTCATTTGAATATATTCAGTGACTACATAACCTGTAGTGTGAAGTTTCACAATTCCATAATCATTTACATTTTTTCCACTTTCCATAAAAACAATGACTATTTCACGTGCATGCAAAACAGATAAGTATAGTCCTGCTAATGATTTTTAGCATACACACAGCAATGGGCAGCTTCTAACAAGCTAAAATGCAGAAATGTGATGGGGGGGGAGGGGACCTTGAGCACGTGCTCCTTTTGCCCAAGCTAAAGTCCCTCCCATTAACCTTCATCATCACCGGCGATGCAGAGTATCTTTCTTGTGTATTTCAATTCATAACTCGCTGAAATCTTATTATAGAAACATGAAAAAAAAACACTGACTAAATCCATAATGTCTTCTTTTCAAATCGTCCATTCTTGGAAGTATTAAAGTTTTTAAAATAAGGTTAAACAAGCAAAAAAGTAAACCATGTCACCTTACTTTGTTTTACCTGGATGGGGGGCGTGTAGTACCGCTCTCACCCGAAGATCGCTATTCACATTGTAAATAGCCGCAGTAGCGCATATTCAAATCGCATTCGCATGGTAATTTGAGGAACAGCACAGCGGTGAAACACAATCCAGAAACATCCCCATCAGCGCCATAAAAGGGGGTGGGGGACGTGACCAGATGTCAATGGCTCATTCATACACATGAAAGTTGCTACATATTCAATGAAAGGAGTCAGAAATAGTGACATGAGTTCGGTTTTCTTATTTACTTATCCAACTGAATGTTGCAACTACACCATTTAGTGAACTTCATGTAATGAAGTGCTGCTCAGATATCTGTGATCAAAACAAACTGCCAGCATTGTTTACTATGTACTTTTATAATGTGTCTGCAATTGTTCCATTGCATTGCATTTTGCAATGTCTATACTTTGATTTACAAAGTACACTAAGAAAAAGATGAGTTTAGTGCCAAAACAAATAAGAAATAATTTATTTGCCATGAATTATGTTTATGATATACTCGTACATTTTTGTCAGCGCGTTGTGGAACTAAGCGGAAAACAAAAATGAACAAGGCTAGTTTCCAAAACTTTTCCTCTCTATCCAAAAACTCCAAAACTCATCCAGAGCCTGGAAAAATTATTTCAAAATTCCAAAACTTTTCCATGACCCCAATTGAAGATGATGACACAATTTTATGCAAGGTTAACTGGCAAAGCAAAGCAAAAGATCGATTTTTACATCGTTATTTATTGAAGGGTTGTGGAAAATTGCATGAAAGACATCTCTCTTGCACACACACACACACAAGTGTGCATGTATGCAAAACATTCCAAACTGTCAAAACTGTAACATCAGATTTGAATGAACTTAGAACATAGGTCTTCTTTTAACTTAATTTTATCTAAAATGAAGTAGAGCAGAGCATACTTAACTGTGATATTTCAACAAACTAGTAGCTTATCCTACAAATTGAAAACTCCAAAACTGAAAATTATACGCTGACCCTGTTTAGAACATGTTTTGATCAATAATGAAATGCATTTAATTTTTTGACCCACCCACCCACACCCATGATACTTTTAAAATGTCTCCCCTAAAACCGCCCGCGGGTCACGGGTCGACCCGCACATCACTACTCACCAAGGTCTTTTTCATAATCAGCTACCTTTATTTCCGTAGAATCCATTAAATATATGAACTTTATATTTCTGCTCCCTGCATGGATTACCTTACATTTGTCTACATTTCATTTCATCTGCGAGGTATCAGTCCAGTCATTTATAAACCCTCTGAGGCCTCTCAGCCATTTTCTGGGTAGTCTGCCATGCCTTCACATTTTAAAATATTTCACCTATCTAAAAAACATTTATCCCAAAGTGTTGCATTTGTTTTTATTCAGCACAAACTCAGCACCAATAATCTGAGACCACTTAGGATGTTATTCTATTTTTTGTTAAAATGAACTTTGAACTTTAAACATATGCTTTTCGAAAACCTAATTTCAGACATGCTGAGAAATTGTAAAAAATCACATTATACACATTTCTAGCCAGGACTTTTGAGCTCTGAAGCTTATAGACACAGGGGTTGGCTACACATGGGTGAAAGAGACATTCTGAAATTTTATGTGGTTTGATTAGTAAAGTGTTAGAACTTTAGAGTGACACTCTTTCTCAAATCAGTGGCCTGCACAATGAATATTGATGAGACAGGTGTCCCTAAACCTGTATTAGTTTGCATACTGTCAATGGCCCGTCAGTGTGGAATGTCACTGCACCCCACACCCATCACTTTGGAAAGGTAGTTTTAAACGCAAGAAAAGTAGCAACAATAAAATCCTTTTCACAGTTTATTGGTAGAGGGAATGAAAAATTTCGACCATATAAATATGATGCAGTGCCTATGCAGAGTTAACAGAAATAAAATAATTCACTATTATTAATGCTCTGGGGACGAGGGCATCATCGACCGCATATCATTCTCGTGTATTTCAGTTTATATCTCGCTGAAATCATTATGTAGAATCATGGAAAAAACACGGACTAAATCCATAATCTGTCTTCTTTTCAAAACTTCCATTGTCAGAAGTATCAAAGTTTTTTAAATTAGGTTAAAATCGGCAAAAAGGCAAACCGTGTCACCTTTCTTTGTTTTACCTGCATTGGGGGCATATAGTACCGGTCTCAGCTGAAGATTGCTATTCACGTTCTAAATAGGCTTGGTTTGAAGCGGCGACCTTGTGATTATAGGCATATAGGCTTGGCCCACTGAGTCATGAACACAGGTATGACGTTCACTGGGACAAAGCTTCAGCGACAGACGTATCCGTGTGCCGTTTTTTAGCCGATCAATGTAAACACCACCCACACGTGCTTTTTTATTTCAATCACAATGGGCGTATTCACATATTTCTTTACCCAACACTAACTGTCAGATTATCACGTTATTATCATGCGAATAGCGCGATTTGCAAGTGGGTAGGCGATCAGAGCTGCTTCGAGACACAGACGCTTAAGTCAGTCACTCTTGTTATTTCTATTTGTATCACAAAGCAAATGATTCAGTGTACTAGAGGAATGACTGCAACTGGACTGGACCCCAATCAGGCTGCTCAAGAGTCATGCTAGTTGTCCAAGAGAGAGGAATAAAAATAGAGAGGGATCAGTACCTTTGTCCTGCCCCTTAAGAACATGCTTCTCACACAGATAAGTGGTGAGGTCTTCTACTTGATCACCCTTGTACCAGTCTTCAATGACTTCCTCATACTGCTCCAACATTATATCACACTGAAAAGAAAAAAAAAGTTCAGAAGTTCAAAACAGCACAATATAGTCTGCTTGCCACCCTAACCTACCTGATCTTCACCAACATATTCAAACACAGTAGTGCCTGCGGTTCACGAACACTGTGATCTACGAACAATTTGGTTAGTGATCAAAAATTTTGTGGAGAAAAAATGCATTGCGTACAAAATTTGGTCGACAAATGGATTCCTCGACCAGATTCCTTCTTTTATACTAGTATAGCCATAGTGGAGTGCTACATATACCAGCATGTCCCGCATGCAATTGTAAGTAGAAGGACCACAACAGGCAACCAACAAGCACTGAACCCAAATACACAGACGGGAAACACAAGGTTGTCAAACGCTGAACTGCAAGACGCGCACATGGTGGAAGATTTACATACGCTAAATACATATGAGGATCAGACTGGGTACTCACAAGACAAAAACACGTGCAACAATGGGAAGATGCAACTATTAACATTAACAACAACACAAGGGTTAAAGACTGTTAATAAAGAGGGTGATTTCCCCAGCAAGCAAGTCTCCATGTCTCTGCTTCCACAATGCTTCGTTCTGCAGGTCGCCACCCTATATCATGTTTTTCTTTAAAGTTTTTACTATTAAAAACCAGAAAATAAAATGATAAAAAATTGTTAGGGTTTTTTTTTAATGCTTTCTGATGGGAAAATTTGCCTTGGTTTGCATACAAATTGGTTCTTAACCATGGAATGGATCCACTGTATCCAGAAACATATATGAAGTATCTTGTAATGTATATCTAAATTGCTGATGAAAATCCCATAAGATCCTACAAAGTCACCTGCTTCTTCAGATCTGCCACCTCTGCAGATGTCTCGTTCCACAACTCATACGGGATATCCATCACTACTTTCACGCCCTTGTGGACTAAGTTATGCAGTGTGGAGAAGGTCTCAGACATGCCCTAAAGGGGAAGGAGAAAAGGTCAACAGGTGAAAAATGTAAATAAAATGGATAAGTGGTGCTGAAATATTACAAAAAACAAAATTCTTCCTGGGGAAAAAAACAATTCAGTATATATCTCAAAACACTCAAAGTTCCCTTGTGGCAGAAATAAGGCTGAGTTGATTTTACAGGGTATGGTGAGGCTCAGAAACAAGAGTGAGTCCAATATTTTACTCTTCTGAGCTTGTGGACCAGGTGTTTTCAGCACTCTCACCTTGGCAAAGCGGTTGCTGCCTTCCCTCTCCTTGTGCAGATTGTACTCCATGAGTCTTTCACAGACAGTCTCCATTACCTCTATGAACCGGATGTCCCTGTGTATGTGAAGTGAGCAAGGGTGCATAAACATTACAATAGCATCAGCTGCCTTTTGTAGAGATGCCACATGGTCATAAACAAATTTGTCAAGTACATAAAATGGGCAACACATCAAAATCCTCAATCAACAACTGAGTACTAATTAAAATAGATTCTCTTGCAGGGCTCTATTGCTTTGCTAGATTGTTAAGTTTCTTTATGCTAATCAGGGAAAATAAGTTGAATAAATAGCCTACAATGAGACTAGAACCTGAAGTTTCTTACAGCCTATAACGTTCAACTAAAACTTCTGCTTTTCATTTCCCCCTCTAACTAAAAGACGGAAGCAGACTAGGGTCAATAAGACAATGATTTGAATGTTTTTTACTTTCCAATTTGTGTCCCAAAACAGGTGAAGTGGTGTCTTCTTTATAGTCACATCGAGAATATTAGTACATGGCAGCGCCGGCTCTGGGTGCTCGGTCCCCAAACAATTGGTGCTCTAAGCTATCGCCTATGTCGCAACCGAGGTGAAATCAGTTTTAGGTTGGATATTCAGATCCACACTCTCAAGGCGTTTCACTCACGCTAGACATAAAGGGCTTCACAGACCAAATGCTGCGCGCACTGTGCTGCGCTCTGACACCCATTATTTCCTATGGCTTGCGCGGTGCAGGGACAGTTTCCCGCTGCGCCGAGCAAAGCGCAAGCGCAGCGCCAGAGCGGTACCACGCGCCGCTGGGGGGGCTTGTGCGAGCACCGCGTTCAAAATTGATTTTTTTTTTTACTTTGGCCACTTCGCGCTGTGACGCATTGTCGCGCGATCAATAGAAACAATGCACTGAACCGGGCACATATGTCGAAATGGAGGAACAGCTGATTTTGTGCACATGGGCGTAAATTTCATTTAACAGTAGGGGGAACAATAAATGTAAAATTTCTCATGAGCGATTTTTGAAGGGGACACAAATAATACAGTCAAATTGTACTTATAAAGGTATGTCCCCACAATGGAAAAACTTTGCTTCTATCATTATTATTGTAGCATGGAGACTGCGTCATTATGGTCATTTAAGTTTTTCTCAGGTTCAATGACAAAGCAGATTTTTCTTCAAAACTATTTATTGCATTGTTTGTTACGTTGTTTACAGTCAAGCCATCAACATTAAATTTAAACATAACTGTTATTGTGAAAACAGCTAAACAATATGCTAATTGTGGCCATTAATGTTAACATTATGCCAAGTCGTCAGAAACAAAACAATGCATGGGAAACAGCTTTGGCGTGTTAGTTGCAGTGCACTATGCAACAAGTTATTGTAAACAAGCTAACGTTAACTAGATAAGTAATATTTTAATCGCTAATATAGCAAATTCATGGAAAACTACATCGGTAATCAGCATTTTTGCCGCAACTAATTTATGAATGAGTCTGCATCAACTACATTAAACAGAATCGCTTTATTTAAAATGAACAAAGTACCCTACTTACTGTAGTTCAACATTAATTAAGCCGCACCTACACACCTGACTCGTGTGTGTAGAGTAGGTGAGATGAACTGGGAAAGCAGGCAGTGGGTCAAGCCACTGTGAGGAAGGGGGGTTGGGAGAAATCAACTGGTTGTAAATGCATTTTTAGCGTTTGTTTTGTTTCTACTTACAAAATTATTTTAGGCATACATACATATATTTTTCATAATAGAGAGTGCGATTTTTTATATAATTCTTTTGGGAGGACAACTCTCAGATGGGGGGGACATGTCCCCTCCGTCCCCCCCCCCCCCGATTTACGCCCATGTTTGTGCGTATCGGAGTGTCCAGAACTGTATGACACGAGCGTACCATCTTACCGGGGAGGAAGATGATGTGTTGGAAAAGTATATCTGATAAAATACAGTTGTGTTTTGCAAACCACGCCCACTTTTCCCGCTGAAGCCCAGCAGCGAGCGCAGCGCATTGAGCGGACATCGCTGTTTTGACTGGACGGGCAAACCTCGCGGCGTGCACAACGCATGCCGCGTTTGGTCTGTGAAGCCCTTAACGTGACTGAAACGCCGCCGCTAAGTCTAGAGAGTGTGGATCTGAATATCTGTAGAATATCCAATCTAAAACTGATTTCACCTCGGTTATGTCGTGTATAAGGCGGGCCGACCCTGGTGCAGAACAATCATAAGCATCGCCCACCAGTAAAAAGTAAAACACGTTTGTGTTTATAATATATAGACATACGATTTGACGTATTTTATTGGCTGTGCACTCTTCGAGTCCAGAAAACGATAATTCGTCTCTATGACTTGCTTGGTTTTTCCAGTCTCTTCAAATGCAGATTTCATCTCGATACTCAGAAACTTGCACACTGATAAAAACAAAAACGCATTGATTCCCAATTTAATATGCAAAAAGTGATACGTAAATCGGCAGCTAAACTTAACTATTAAATTCACTTAAACGATTAAAGTGTACCCACATCTGATTTTAAACGTGTTTTATGCCTCTAGCAATACCCTTAATCAGTAAAATACAAAAACTTTAAACAGCACCAATGAAATTGCCATGCAACTGATAATAAATATTTTAAACAGCCCAAATTAATTTATTAAGTCAATCGTTTTATCATAGCTAAAATCAACCAGCGTATTCTCAATATCGAAACTGATGTATACCTTCACATTTGTCAGGTAAATGTACCCATTCGGAGTCGTCGCCCTTCTTCATCATTTCCGCGACGGCCGTCAGTAAAAACACACCGACAACAAGCAAAGGCTTCCTCTTGATCATAATTCCTTTTCATCTAAAGCATATGCAACTGAAACTCCTCAATTTGAGTCCCCGCGTAGAGTATATGAATCACGTCTGCAGTACCGAAATAGTAGAAAAGGCACTGTCACGCAGCCGACCAATCAAAGGCGTAGTAGTGTCACTATTTGGCCAATCGTAAAAGCGACCGGAAACATGTGTGATTGGTAGGCTGTGAGAACGGAAAGTATTGCATGTGCTCTTTCCGGTGTTCTGAAATTCTTTCCTACCCAGGAAAATGTCCTACCCCAGTTAACTGCGGGTGCTTCTTCGTTACTTATCACACGGGCATAAATATCGGCTGCTTTCGAGTCTGATTTTCAAAGAAGAAACAAGGTTACTTTTATCGCAGTTTTAATAATATATATGTACTGTATATTATATATAATGTGTGCGTGTTTGAGTGCCATACATGTTCGACTTACCATGTGCATGTGTGTCAGAGTGCAGTTTGAATACACTCTTGCCTGCAAAGTGTAGCCATGTTAATATTTGCAACCTAATTAATGTGAACTTCACAAAAGTTTTTTGTTGTTTTCTATGTTTTTATGTTTATTGCATTTTGTATTATAAGATGCTGTGTATATATAGTTATAACATGCGGAACCATATATGCAGTACTTAAGTGTCAGGTAGAGCACATATTAGCTACACACTGAATGCCGCCAGAGAGGCTGGGTGTGTTGTCTCTCGCTCTGCTAATACGAGCACGGTAAGAGTTCTAAAAAGTTTAATAAACAAGTTAATATGTTGATTAATGCAAGGAAAAAAAATGACATTTTGATGTAAAGCTCTGATGTCATGAAGCTGGCTGTTTATTTTATATGAATATTTATCGTGACTCGTTTAGCTTATTAGTTTTCTGTTTATTCGAGCAGAGTGAAGGGAGAGACGGTTGTGCTGTGCACGGTTTTACATGTGCTCTGTGTTTTTACAGGTATGTTGTGCTATTTCTTTATATACATGATGGTGAATTTTAAGTATGTGTTATACAGAATATTGGTTCGTTATATATATAAAAAGTGAGCACTGCACAGGTAGACACACTAAATGTTTATTTGATTTATGTTTTGGTTATGCAATTGGTTTTGTACTATTTTAAATATTTTATAATCTTTATATATTTATTTTATGCTATTATTGTTATTATACATACTCATACATATTTAATGGTATATTTGTTATAATATTTTATTGTCCGACCTATGTGGTGTTTTATTTTGTTCTTTTGTAATGCTTTGCACTGTACTTTATGTATATCATTAAATTAGATTAACTTGCCGCCAGAGAAGCTGGGTGTGTTGTCTCTCGCTCTGCTAATACGAGCACGAGTGAAGGGAGAGACGGTTGTGCTGTGCACGGCTTTACATGTGCTCTGTGTTTTTGCAGAATAAAAAAAAGAAATCAGGATCATCCTTGTCGACATTGCTCCTTTAATAAAGAAAAAAACTACACAACCAGAGTAAAACCGCTACAAAAGCATCCGCGTTATTTTCACGCTGCTTTAAAACTTGGGTGTGTGAAATTAACTCAGGGTTTGCAGTATCCATAATTTGCATAACAATTTACATCTCTGATAACTGTTCATCTTTCGTTCTGAAACATGTTACGTAAAATCGCATTCTTATCTGTTAACAAAAATAAATAAGATTTCTATTTCATGTACACGTATTTACTCACGAAAAAGTGAACAGTATTTCTAATGATCCAAGCATATTGTTTGCATTAACAATCTAATACCGCACTTGGACCCTGGCTATAGATACATTATATGTGAAACGTAATGAAAACAAAATCTATGAATCAATAAAAACGGAAATATATCAGAAAAAAGCTTCTGATCTGCGATGGGCTGGCCCCCTATCCAGGGTTGTTCCCTGCCTCGTGCCCGTTGCTTCCGGGATAGGCTCCGGACCCCCCGCAACCCAGTAGGATAAGCGGTTTGGAAAATGGATGGATGGAAAAAGCTTCTGATAACGGGAGGGGTGGAGAGCGCTTTTCCCTAGCCTGAGATATAGTAACGCTGATATTAGCACAAAGTGAGGAATGTTAGTTGCTCATACACTATTTACTTATAAATGAGATTTGGATAATCTGAAGGATTCTGTTCTCTTCAGAACGTGTAAAGACAACTAAGCCAACTGACTGTTACATGCACATAGCACATAGTTTGTGTTGTTTTGGTCATAGTTATATTCTGATGTATAACTCATGCTAGTGATTTTAAAATGTTAATACAGTACTCATTAATGCCTTATTATGATATCCTTTGAAATTGGTTTGCATTATTATGTTATTATATACTCAAGTGCCACCTGGTGAATGACGTTTTACTTTTTTTTAGATTTCTTTTTAAGAATATCTGAATATACAAATTCACAGGCCGCATACACACCAATTTTTTAAGAATATAGAAAATTAATGGCCAAATAAAGAATCCTATTGGACATGGTTCACTTTAATGATTCCCGAGCTGACCCCTGTCATGGGTGTCCATCATTAGGACAGGTTGAGATATAATCTTATTAATGCGTTGCTTTCCTTCGAGCAGAATTTTTGTGAAGTGTGATCAAGCCTAGCCTAGGGTCCTGATGGGATCTTACTTACAGTTTTGAAAGAGATGAGGGATATTATTTGCCAACCATTTAACTTTACTATTTCAGAAATCCTTATTTGCTGGTGTGGTACCTTCTGATTGAAAGAATGCTAATATAACTCCCATATTCAAAAAAAGAGGACAGAAGTAATCCATCAAACTATAGGCTAATTTAACTTGCATAACTGGGAAAGTAATGGAAGCTATAATCCAAGTGAAAATGGTAGATTACCTGTGTGCAAATAACATTCTGAGGGATAGACAACATGGATTTATGAGAGGTAGATCCTGTTTAACTAATCTACTTCAATTCTTTGAGGAAGTTACAAGTGAAATCGATCACAAAAAAGACTACCATGTGATCTACTTAGATTTCCAGAAGGTATTTGATGTTGTCATCCCTCATAGAGCTCCTGCTTAAACTCAAAGCAGCAGGGATTTTGGGAACTGTAGCAGCTTGGATTGAAGACTGGTTAAAAGACAGGAAGTAGCAGGTAGTTATTAGAGGCTCAATGCAACAGTGGGCCTGTGTTCATAGCGGGGTTCAATTTTATGACCACTCTTATTCCTAATTTATATTAACAATATTGACACCAATATATACAGTAAACTGGTTCAATTTGCAGACAACACCAAGGTGGGTGGTGTAGCAGATACTGATTTTGATTTTGATTTAATTAGCGACTGGGATAATACCTGGCAGATGAAATAGAAAATAGATAAATGTAAATACAAATAGATAATCCAAGGTAATCCATGTAGGGAGCAGAAATATAAAGTACACATATTTTATGAGTTCCACTGAAATAAAGGTAGTTGATTATGAGAAAGACTTCGGTGTGTATGTTGATGTTTCCATGTCCCACTCTTCCCCAGTGTGGGGAAGCAGTTAAAAAGGCCAATAAGATGTTGGGTTAGATCTCTAGGTGTGTGGAGTTTAAGTCAAGGGAGGTGATGCTACGAGTATATAATTCCTTGGTTAGACCCTACCTAGAATATTGTGTGTAGGTTTGATCACCTTACCTTAAAAAGGACATTGCTGCCTTAGAAAGGGTTCAACATAGGGCTGCAAGAATGATTCTTAGTCTTGGAGAAATGTCTTACGAGTAGGGCTGCAACTAATGACTATTTTGATAGTCGACTAGTCATCGACTATTAAAACGATTAGTTGACTAATCGGATTATAAATTGGATAATTATAAAATGGCTCCTATTTAGCTACCAGCTTTGACATTTAGCATGAGGTTATTGTTCGACTTGAATGCCGTAAAAAAAACACATGTAAAATGGGAAAGAGCTGTCATGCGATTGATTGCGCAAATAGATTTAACACGAAATACGAGCTATCTTTTTAGAGATTGCCAAAACTAAATAAGTAAGTATAGGGCGTGGATTGGTCACACATGGCCGATATCCGATCCGTCAAACGGGTCTGGATCTGTGCCGATACCGATCCGAATTTCCTTCGGATCTACATAAATCTCACTATTAACCATTAGTGCACTTATGCAGTTGACGGAAATCCGTCATAGCAACGGAAAACTTTACTCCATGTGTCCCAGACTTTAGAGAGTTTAATACGCGATGATGCCTGATTTGTGGCCGCCATTCTTCTACCTGTCGCTGAATGCCACTGCGCAAGAGCGAATCACACCAGTGTAGTATACTGGTGCAGTCTATTAGAAAGCAGTAGTATTACACAGGTAGAAAGCAAGGTAAATGTCTCACTCCGTTTAAAAATACATCTGACGACAATTATCGACATTCAGATTCGTCGGCGACTAGTTGTATTGTCGATTTTTGTCGACAATGTCGAATAATCGCTGCATCCCTACTTACGAGGAGAGTTTAGCTGAGATGAATCTGTTCAGCCTCAAGCAAAGGAGACTAAGGGGGGACATGATCAGTAGTATATACAGGAAGATGGAATTGCCTGCTAGGCATTGCTGCCAGTCACACCTCCTCCGATGCCCACAAGTCAGCTGCAGGGCTATCAGCACGGAATGACCGATCAACAACGTTTCGGTCCTTTAATCCTGGAACTTCTCCTGGTGGCGGAGCCGTGACAGGGACGTCTCCCTGTCACCCCTGCAGCTGATGGGTGTTTCCTCTGGGGCTGTTATCAGGGTTAGTTGTTTCCCCAGCACTTGTCCTTCCTTCTCAGCCAAAGCCAAATACGCCCCTTCTCAGCCTCCTCTGCCAGCTCTTTGACTGCCTTCTTTAGGTTCCTGTTGGTCACTCCTGCGTCCCTCAGAAGGTGAGTGATTGACAGCCCTACATAGCCTTGGCATCCAACTTCCACTGGATAGATAGTAGTCTTCCAGCCTACCATCCGGCACTCAGAAGCCAGCTCTGAGTTCTTGGCCTTTTTTGCTCATAGGCAGCCTCAATCCCCTCCTCTGCTGGTATCATGAGCTCAATGAGAAGCACGGTGTAAAGGCTTTCCTGTAAGCCTCAGAATGGATGGCCAAGTGTTCTTAACGCGCAGCTTTTAATAAACAATGTCCAAGCATTCTCTGCAGTTGGGTGACGTTCCCGTTTATTCCGTACCTTCATCAGTTGACATAAATGAAACCTTTGCCTTTACCCACAACACTTGTGCTGTGTACTGTGCTGGCGGCGTGCTGTCTGTGCCATGCTCCCCACAGGTGCTACGGTAAGAACCGTGTTCCCTCCACCATCCACACCGCCCAATTGGAAACACCTATTCGTACCCACCTGTGCACACGTGTTCACATACCCACCTGTCCTCACGTGATTAGACCACTCCATGCACTACAGCCCCCAGTGGCCAAAACCCGTAATGCACCCCAAAGTTATAGATGGCTCCCACACCCCGGCCCCGTAATTGTGAATATGTAATCATCACAATTACCCAATTTACATAAAATAGGAGCCTCCCATAGTGTAGATCTTTATTAACAAAACAAACATTTCTCTCCTTTTGGATTTTGGTATAACTACTATCAGGTTTTCTAAATGTCATGGAACTTCCGCTTCCATCAACAGACAGATTTTAGTTATAGGTCTGTCCAGACAACAGAACAAACAAAACCCTTTTTATCAGGATATAGCTGAGTGATCCTTCCCATCAGCCAAGAATTCCACGGAGCCCCTGGATCCAGTAGGACTACAATATCTCCAACCATGAAATTTCTTCGTGGTTTCACCCACTTCTGCCTCTCCCGGAGCAATGGTAAGTACTCCTTCACCCAGCGCTTCCAAAAGAGATCAGACATGAACTGCACTTGTCTCCATCTTCTTCTCACATACAAGTCCTCCGCTTTGAACAACCCAGGAGGAAGAGGTGATTTTGATCTCAGAAGAAGAATGTGATTAGGTGTAAGTGCTTCGAGGTCTTTTAGATCATCAGAGGCTCTTGTAATAGGGCGACTATTTAAAATGGCTTCAACTTCACAAAAAATGGTATGGAGGCCCTCATCATCCAAAATTTGAAGTCTGATAGTAGAAAAACGGACCTTCTTAACAAGACAAATAAGCCTCTCCCAAACACCATGGTGAGAACCAGCGGGAGGGTTAAAAGACCAGGTCAAACCACTTTGCAATAAAACATGCTGAATCTTCTCATGGTTCAACTCAGCAAATGC
>JABFEA020000002.1:15470460-15498417 GCA_019775915.2 Cyphomyrus plagiostoma | reverse complement strand
CTAACCCCCTAAACCTAACCCTAACCCCCTAAACCTAACCCTAACCCCCTAACCCTGACCCCCTAACCCTTACCCTAACCCTCTACAGAAATGAAATAGCGATAGATTAACATCTGGGGAAAATCAGGGAGACAAAAATCTCAGGGCCCAGCCGGGGCCCTCTTAGGGTCCCTCGTACCTCGGAGCCCCCACTGATGGTTGGGGGACAGCGCAGCAGCCAAACTGCACGGAAGGAGGTGGGGGTGCGGTAATCAAAGACTGTCAACTGGGGAAATCCGGAATATGAGTCCGTGACCAGGGAAAGACGGAATAAAATTTCACAGGCGGGACACCGGACGGCAGAGAGCAGCTAGCCGACATATTTTCTGAGTTTTGTGGTGGCCAGAGGAATTTCCTTGAGGGACCGAAGACGACTGGAGCCAGTATGCCAACACCCCCGCCCCCCCGTCATGTGACGGCCACCCGACCGGATCCAGCCAGCCAGGCAGGCGGGCACCCAAGTAGTGCTGCGGATAAATGCCAGACAGGCGAACGGCAGCCGATCAATATGGCGTAATGGCCGCTTTCTCTTTAATGCAAACCATTAAGTCGATTATAGAAACAGCAATGATCAAACATTTATGAACACGTCCGACATCTCATCTCTAGCCATCAGCCAGGAGAGGCTCCACAGTACGACAAGGAGCGACGGACGTTAGACCTTCGCCCATGTGGCCGAGATATGGAGGTCGGGGGGGCGGCGGACAGCGAAGACTCACAGCCGGTGTCTTTCAGACGATTGATGGCGTTGGACAGGAGCCGCACGCAGCCCAGAAAGCCGGCTCCCTGCTTCTTGTGGATCTTCTTGTGGTTCCACACGCTGATGGTGATGGAGTCAGACTTTCCGATGTACCTGCGAGGAAGGCGACTGACTTTAATGGGCCGCCCACCTGCATTTCCCGAAGGTCGCGGCAGGCACTGGTGTGGGGCCCGAATTCGGTCCTACGCAAACACAGATTCAAACAGATTCCCAGTGGATAGGAGCTTAGGGTGGGTGGGGGGGACAGCAGACAGTCGGGCCCCTTCGGAATCCCCTGTAGAAACAGCAAGCGCCGCTGGACACAGGATGAAGGTCAAAGTGGGGGCTGACCAGCAGCTGCAGGTGCCTTCAAAAACACATTACAACACACACCAGGGTACAAATTTAGCGCTATGACGCCCAACGGAAATAGCACGATACAAGATACGTTTTTTCCTTTATAAAGCACATCAAGGCTTTTGCGACGCACAGATTAGAAATGTGAATCCATCAGAAACGGATCAGAACACAATCAGATTCACGGTTCGATATCCGCCAGTTTTTTTTTTTTTTTTTTTTTTAAAGCTTGTCAGGTTTAACATGTAAATAGCTAAAATAAATAAAAGAAATAAATGAAATGTATAGTTACAAATGTCCAATCTGAATATCTTACTGACGTGTCAAATATTAAATGCAACCCTTGATAGGTAACTAATGAATAAGTAAAACATGAACCTTAACTGCCTTGCTGTCAAATGAAGACTCATTTGACCACTCAACACCTGGACAGCCCTACATTTAAGCCACCAGCCAAAATTGCTGCTTGCTTTTCCAGGTACGTAATCATTTTTGAACACTACACATCTGACCGACACCCACAGTATTGGACAATCATTCCAGGCGTGGGACTCTTTTAGCAAAGCCAGTCGGCCACGAATCTCCAAGACGAGTGACTAAAGCTCACAGAGGAATCTCGGCGTCCTTCAGGAAAATCCCTCAACCTCAAACAAGCATTTTTCCCAACATCCATGATGATGCTGGAACACACACACACACACACACACACACACACACACACACACACACACACACACTTCATTTATACGCCCGCTCACGACTGAGGTCTGGGGGGCACAGTCTCCCACCTCCTCAGGGACCCCAGGACCCATTCACTGGGGTTATTTCCACGTGGTTTAGGCAGAGTTGTCTGGCGTCTGTGGCGGGGTCCCTACGTAAACACTGGGCATGAGTTTGCGTCTAGGAACAAGAACATCAGGTAGCTTCATATGAATCAAAGGAAAGCTGCCCCCCTCTTCCCCCCCACCCCCCAGACAGCAGTTACAGTAAATGTACATCATAGCCATAATTAGTCTTTCTATAAACAACCAACTCCCCCCCCGCCCTGCATTTTCCCAGTCACTCATATGGACACAAATGTGTGACACTGAGATTCTGGTTAGCAGAAATGTGCATCTGCAGAGGAGAACGCTGCCTACCACGAACTCGCTTTGTCGATGGAACTGTTGCTTTCCCCTACTTCTGTTTCCGTTTTTGATACCATTTACTGGATGGGAAAATCCAGAACTTTCTGTCCCAGCCAGAAGAGGGTAAACAATTTCTGCCAGGAATTGTGGGTCTTAATTATTAACATCTTTGGGGAGTTTTTCGAAGCTAATGAGATGTGTCCTTCAATTATTCACGCTAAAAATAAACACGGTGAGGAGAATGAAGTCTCCATGGAAAACACGCTTCAAATGAGGACCAAGAGAAACAGCGAGCACCTCTGCAGTCCCCCGGCGTGGGGCCACAGCAGCTGTGTGACTGCAGTAAATAAGGCTGCGATGTCAGCTTCGTCACGGCCCTGATAATACCTTTGTGCAAACACGCTCGCCGTGTTTCGCAAACCCACCAGAAGTTAGGAGCAGACACTGACTGAATTCCTCCGGCTTGCAAAGGAGCCCCTTCCACACTCGACGACAACTAGGTGTTATTCTTTAACTGCCAAATCTTTCAGATGGCTTAAACATGACCATAAACAGCCCAAGAGCAGATCGGGAGGGAAAGTTAAAGATTCATACATCACTGATGATTATAGTCAGTATCTGGGCTCCGTTAACAGGCACAGATCATATTCTTGGGTGCCATTGTGTCATCATGTGACCATTGAGTCAACATGTGACCATCATGTCACAATCACGCTCTTACAGACCGAAAGAATGGTTCTGTAATGCTCAATACGGCTGCGGTCTGCTTCTGCAGACCAGCGCATGCTGCCCTAGGAATCCAATAAAGGGTACCAGTCAAAATGTACACATGATGGCGGCCATCGCGGGTGACGGCGGGTTATGAAAGCGCACTCGTTACTCGTTACCAGGACACGGGCTGGACAGGAGGAGCCGCAGGTTACTAGCAGGATTCCATATGCCATTCCTGGAGGCCACTGACAGGAAAACGGCTTCACAGTGACAAACCCAAACCGCTCCTCTGTCACTCACGAAGGGCCAGAGCTAATAGCACCACAAAACCGGAACCACAAAACCCATTCGGGTCACCTGGCGTTGACCTCACAGATCAGCTGACATCCCTGCAGTTCAACAAGCAGGACACAGGTCAAAGGGTGTGGGTTCAAATCCTAGGATAAATCAGTCCCTTCAGGATCTCGCAGAGGTTTTTTTTTTTCCCCCTCAGAATTTTACCCAAGATCTATAAAGTCGATCAACAGACCCCAGGGACCTGCTGGCAGCCAGACTGCCACGGATACGCGTCACGGTCAGTGTGGTCGAGGCCCCGACAAACGGCACAAACTCTCGCACACCCCAAAATGGCCGGGATGTGTATGAAGAAGGAAGAAGCCTTCAGGCATCAGCTGCCCCAAGCAGCGAGTCAAGTGAGGAAAGATGGATACAATAAAGGGGTCGAAAGACCCTTCGAAAAAGTGTGAGGGAGCCAAAGGGGAGCCAAAGGAGAGCCAAAGGGGAGCCAAAGGGGAGCCAAAGGGGAGCCCCCCCCCCCCCCGACTAACGGGGAACACATGCTGGGATTCCTGACCAGGGTCTCAAATGACACAGCCGGGCAGATAACCAGTGCACTGGGAAGTCCCCAGGGTGCTGGGAAAGATGCCGTCATAGAGCACTGATGCTAGGGGAGCCAGAGTGGATTCAGACTAGATCACAGCGTCACCGAGTAGATTCCCTGGGGGTACCAGAGCAGCGACATCCTTAATGTGAGTGATGTCAGGGGGGTCATCGAGTACAATCCCTAAGGGTACCAGAGCAGCGACACCCTTAATGTGAGTGATGTCAGGGGAGTCACCGAGTGGATTTCCTAGGGATGCCGAAGCAGTAATACAGTCAGAGTGAAACTGGGGAGTCACATCAGGTGACAGCGATGCCCATGGGGACATACGACTCCCATTATTTCTTCTGAAAGTACGTCACTAGCAAATAAATGACAGGTTCAGTTCAGCAAGAGGCACATCTACAGAAAGGACTCTCTCCATTATACAAAATCAGATAATGCCAGAGGTGATATCTTCAACTAGACACTTCAGGACACAAAAAAGCTTTTAAATGACAGTAATATAATTGTATCGGCCATCTTGGCTGGCTCTGACCCCAGATGCCTTCTTCCTCGTGGTGCCACATTACCAGCAGAGTTACATACTTTGTTGGTGGACCTCTCACCCACTTAACAGATCTGCCAGCGCCAACCCGCTAGACCAGTAGAGTCTAGATCAGAGCTAGTAGGCCAAAAGAACAGCCCCCCCCCCCCCCCAGGGGACATGGGCCAAGAGATCAGTCTGAAGAAAAAAAATACATAAAAATCAACCTTCTAAAGAAGAAGTCGAGTGACCAATATAAGACTGCACTCAAATACAAGGAATCACACATCATATAGAAATCTGTGGATTAGCACAGGCATTCAAAGAACACTGGGGTCTGGGAGGCGACGCCTTGCGAAGAAGAGATGGAGGAAGCACTTACAGGTCATAATGCTGGTTCCACTTGGGGTCCAGGGTGTTCCGCACCGTGTCCGTGGAGTGACACTGCCCAGAGCCATCAACCACCACCTTGGCAAAAGGGTCAGGGAGCCCTGGATGGACACGGGAACAAGGGCAAGTCAAGGCCTGGCAAGAAGGCGGCAGACCAAAGCTGGACCAGCAAGAAGATGTTCCAAATGCAGGTGCTCCGTCTGTGCTTCACACCCCCGACAGCATGGGTTCCTGTAGGAGGAACCAGAAACCACGAGGCGACGGAGATGATGCAGCCTCTGTCGCCGCGGGCAACGATGCCATAGGATTGGCCCGCGTGTGGGCAGAACCTGTTCACCTGCATTAGCGTGTGGGCTAACATGCGATATCTCTGAGGGCGGAGAATGCCCCTGTGTGGGAGATGCCAGAACAGGAGGGGAGGAGCGGCAGACAACCGAACGCAGCTCGTTGCCATGGTTTCCGTTACATTTCATTAAAAACTAGATCTCTTGAGTTTGATGTGCTTATTATGGTCTTCATGGCCTTCTATGGCCATTATTCCTAGGCTGTTTACATATATTTCGAAAGACAGAGACTATTAAGTGTTTTTCCTCATGTAAGAAATTCTCCTACATTATAACTGAGCTCTGTGATGTTTCATACATCACAGGTCAGACAAAACAGTGGAACAGAGTGCACCATGGGAAAGGCTAGACCTTCATGTTTGTGATGCCTCAGGCGGCTGGATCTGGAATAATGTGCCGTATTGACAGCCTATTGCCTTGTGCTTAACGCCTACGGGCCAATCGGAGATACACTCAACGTGATCCTCTCTCTGGTTAGCATAACCACACGCTGAACGATACTAATGACGTATTACTTGCTTTGTGTTTTTGGCTGGTTCGTTACCAGATAAAATGGTTAATACGGTGTCCGGGAGGATCTTACAGCACTCAAAGCGAACATGGAAAGGAAAGCTTTTAAAAAGAGGGTACTCACGGAAGAAGTCTTTCTTCGACAGGTTTTTTGCACAGAGGACTGTAAGGGAGAAAAGAGGATGTTAGCATTTTAGTAAGACACTTCAGAATGAAATCATGGCTAGAGTTACATAACTTACTTTATAAATGAGTACTAACCAAAACATATTCCTGAAAACACATGACATGTAACATTTCTTTTTTTTTAAAAAAAAAAAAAAAAAAAAAAAAGAGTGACTCTGCAGATTAGAACTGCGGAAGGTCACTGGCTTGAATCCCATGTTGGCAGAGTAACGTATCACTGCTGGGCCCTTAACCCTGAGAATTGCCGCTGGGTGAATGGCTGACCTCACGCTCCATAGCCAGGCTTTACTCTCACCTCTACATGTCTCTGTTTGTTCCACATAAGAACAACCAGATGAAATTTCTGCATATTTCTAGAAATGGCAAATGAAGGTCACAGCCATTAAATCTTTCATCATCATCATCATCATTAAATCTGTAACGCGTGCTGATGGACCTGCTGCCCTCCGAGGCTGGATGACCTCCAGCTCCAGGGGATCTGAGGTGCCTCAGAGGTGCTCAAAGACTGGCATGGACTGCAGCATCGTTGGCACAGCCTTGGAGATACTCTTAGCTCTTTCCCACCCCCACCAGTCCCGAATCTGCAGACAGTTCTCAAACCCCAAAATAATACCCCCATGAGGATTCTGAAGCTGAACCTCTCCAGCGAGCACCCCCAGTAACCAGGAAGGCTGCCCTGGAAAACCTGAGGCAGTGTGAGCCCCCCCCCCACAGCACCCCACGCCCGTTATCACCGCCTTCATCCCTATGCCAGCCGGCATCTCGGATTACATGGCTATCTTGGGTGCCGCCACAGTGGGAGGTGCCTGCCCGTCTGTCTGCACGCACGCAGACGCACAGGAGGACGGGGAAGGCCTTTGAAGTCTGGGGCCCGGATCGCACAGTTTGTCAGATGCTCTGTGAAGGGAGAAGTACGTCACCCCCTGCCCCTACCCCAGAAAACCTAGCACATTCCAAGAGAAATTGGTGACGTGCCCAGCTGCCTGCTTTTGTCAAGGGTGGGGGTTGCTAATGGCCACTGGGGCCCACGGGTAACCCCAACGCAGGATCCATCCAAGCCGGTGTGGAGATGGCGGCCAGGATGGGGAGTTACCAGCCAATCCCCCCTTGACAGAGAAGCTTCCTCTGCACCCACGGCGGGCCAGGAGACAGGCTGCCCAAATCGGCCGGGGATGTCCACCGGGCCTCAAATCAGGAGGGACCTTCACAGTACAGCAGGCAGACGTGGGAAAAGCAGGGAGTAGGATGGAAAGGGCCGGATCCCGGAGAACCGGGCTCCAGGAGAGCGGGCCAAGGGCTCCCTAAGGGGAGTGCCGGATGAGGAAGTTACGGTCAAAGTAGGGGGAGAAGAGAGGGGGATTTTTAATCTGGAAACACTTTTCAGTAAAGGCACAGAAGACAGAGCTAGTGAGCAGTATTTACACACTACACACTGGTACCTTCAGTGGAGGAGGAAGAGAAGAGCTACAGGTACAGTAGCTGCTCAGAGCCTCCATGACGCCTCAGTCCGGGTCAGTGTTGATATCAACTCCACAGACAGATAGAAAGGGCCGGATGCAGCCATGTTCAAAGATACAGGGGGTATATGGGTGTGTGTCTGTGCACGTGTCTGAGGGCCTCTCTGAATGACAAGGATACTGTAAGTAAGTACAGGAGATCGCCACCCCTTCCACTCCTGGGACGGATACCTGTACGTGGGGGGGGGGGGGGCAGCTCTTATCAGCCCTCGGGCATCAGAGAGAGTGGCTGGCAGACACTGATGCGGGAACAATGATAATCATCTGCTTGTCAGGGGAGGGAGTGGCCAGTTGTACTCTGCCCATCACCACTGCCCCCTTCCACGCCGCCAGTGAGCTCCAGCCTCACTGGTCTTGCATGAAATAAATTTCAAAAGCGTCACAAAAACCAGTAATTATTTTAACATCGGGGAGAAAAAAAATGCCAGGAGACATTAAAGTGAAGCGTGAGACAGGAAAAGCATGCCCGCTTCTCTGGACGGCTGGGGGGCCGAAGGGGACGCCAGGGCACGGGGGACAGGCGAGGTGACTGCCAGGACATCGCTTGGCACGCACCCCATCACAGCACACGTCCACGGCAGCCTCTCTCATGCCAGACCGTTTAGACGCCACAGGGGCAACCCAGGGCCCGAATCATTCTGGAGAGACATGGGGGGGGATGGTGCGACTGAGCAGCCACTAGGCAATGGTCCCTCTGATCAGAATGGGGGGGGGGGGGGGGGGGGGCCACCGGAGCGGAAACAGATGGGGCCATGGGGGGGGGGGCCCCACCCCGGGGAACACCCAACCCCCCCACATCCGACCGGCGGGGGGGAGTGGGGGGCCCCCCCCCCCCCCCCCCCCCCCCCCCCCCCCCCCCCCCCCCCCCCCCCCCCCCCCCCCCCCAGACTCTGCTGTGAAAAAGACACATCATTGCACTCAAAAACAACAAAGATGCTCTTACAATTCAGTAGAAACTGCAAATAAGAAATAATGGTGAAAATCCCATACTTCAGTGCTGTTTTCAGGGCTTTTAGTGCAGTGCTTGTATGGCTCAGTGCGACTGCATGCTGCATTTCTGCCTTACAGTGAATTCCTTGAGGTTGTCGGGATGTGGAGGTGCCTGACGTTTGCACAGCCGCCCGTGGGCCCAGATGCACAGGTACCATACTGATTTGGGGCTGGGCACAATGTTGAAAGGTGGGGGAAGAGTGCCCCCCTCATCGAAGTAGCTCATCCACAGCTTGGTCCGTGCAAATTTCCACTCAATGTCTGCGTGGTCCTGCTCAGCACCAGGATGAGTGTGGGAAATAGAAGGAGAAAGAATATAGTGGGATGTGAAACCGCTCTCCTGGACATTTTCTTGGCAGTATTGTGCAGATTTTAAAAGCTGGCTATACTCATGCATACATAAAAATCTGGGTCTGCATTAATGAAACACCATGCACATTTTTCTGTCACAGTATGACCATCTCATTGTTTTCAGTTAAGGTACGAATGTTCCCCACATTATACCTGAATTACTCCTGCAGGAATTAGAGATGTGAAACAACTGATATGCAAAGTATAGTCAATTGCCTCAGTTATTCTCTCAGAAATATATATTTTTGTGAATACATGACTAGAAGCTCTGCCCTCTTGCTTTCTACAAGCAGACTTACAGCAATGAGCTGGTAGGAGTTGTTCATCATGGCGATGAGCATGTTGAGCAGCACCACCAAGGAGATGACGTTGTAGGTCCCAAACATGGTGGCTCCCACAAACTCTGTAAACTCATGCCGAGCCTTTACATTGGTGACGTAGAGGTTTATCAGACCGAAAACTGACCAGAACAAGGACTGCAGGGTCTCAAATAGCCTTCATGATGGAGAAAGAGTAGATGAGATTGAGACAGATGGAGATTGTCGGGTTGTTTTGAGATTTCTACTTATCCTGCAGTCCAAGAACTTCATATCAAATTAAACATTCTTCGGCATGTTATTTTATGTTTATATATTTTTCATATGCAGATTATAAATTAAAACCAGGTACACATTCCACCAAAGTATCCCTCAGCATGTTCCACACAGACTGGCACAATAAATGGTCCCTGACTTCATGTTGACCTGTCATAGAAATAACTGCTGCTGTAACTCAACACGTGCAGCTCAATGAGACCTATATGGTGAAGAGATGGATCACTCTCTATATATGGCTTCTCACCTTCATGATTTTCTGAATCCCTAGTAGTAAACAATTCAATAATGTCAAGCACAAGCCTAAGAAGAATATGTGTTGTGAAAGGCAGAGCAGTAGACTAATGGCCTTGCCAAGTAGCCTCTGCAGAATATATCATCAGTATAAGGACCATTAGAGGACAAACAATTAATTGATCTTCAATTTAAAAATCCCTTGGAAATCAAATTTATGAAACACTTTAATTCACCACTAAATGTTAATTCACCATCAACAGCCAGAACCTCTACAATACTGTCTGAAGAATGTGGGAATTACTGAACAAGTGCTCAAAAGAGGCAGACACCCCTAGAACACACAAAGGTAAAATTTATATATGTGGGAGTGTTTTACTCCTGTTTTTTAAAGTGCCACAGATGGATTTCACTGTATGTGTACAGTAATTAGATATGTCGTTATTATTAGGCACAATGTTGAAAGGTCATTATCATTAGAGTTTTAAACAGTTTAACAGTACATGGAACCTTGTCCTGGATGACTGGTAGGAAGGTAGATGGATGAAAGTGGGCAGTATTGCGAGTGGACATTCATAAGTACTTGACCTCACCAGATGTTTTAAGTTAAATAATTGTGTGTTGTACAAAATAAAGTAGACTAGGTATTTTGTAGGCAAAACAAAACACAACAGCTGTCTGAGCGCCATGTTGGAGGGTTGCCACACTCACGTGGAGAAGGCATTGTTCTGCTTCTCACAGCGGATGCCTTTGCAGTGGTTGGGCTCATCAGCTGCCTGTGTTTCATAGTAGAAGTATAGCTGGTTGAGGCCATTGGCAAAGGCCAAAAGCACCAGGCAGTAGATGAAGAGGAACTTGAGGATATCAAGCAGCATGCGGCCCAGAGAGATCTGCAGTGGTCCCAGGTGCGAGTTAGCCGTGAAGAGAGAGATCAACCGCAGAGAGCTGAAGATATTGGCAATGGCGAACAGGGCTTCAGCGATCAGTGTTGGGTGCCACATCTCCCACTCCTCCCGTGGTCGTGAACTGTTGTACTGGAAAAGGAGCGAAGAACTAAATTGATTTTTTCAATCCAATTCAGTTTCAATTTCCAAATTATAATTATCATCTAGGTTTAAATGTGGCCGGAGCCCCATGGAGCCCAGCTACTTATGCCAAAAAAATACCTTGCCAGAGCACATTCATCCTCCATTCAGTTTCATGCTAAAAATCTTTTTTTTTTTCATCAGCTTTAATGTTAATTTTCATTAGTAGCTGTGATCATATTCGTTTCCTGACTGGATGAGATATTCCTACACGATGTCTTGTGTTTTGGTATTTTGACATGTTTTGCATACTGTATAGCTGCCGAAACATCACTTACTAGCTCGAGGTAAGACGCATGTAAGAAGGTTTAATTTGATATGAATAACTTAACATTTTAATGCTTTTTCATGGGGACATCATTAATTGAGCAAGGATATACTTGTAGTGTAGGTTATTACTTCTTTCCCTCTGGGATCAATAAAATTAATTGAATATAATCTAATAAAGCACTTTGATTTTTAAGTTTTGTCATGTACATGCTATGTTAAAAATATTCAAGTACAATTATATGCCATGATAGGTACAATACTTGTATCAAATAAAAGTAACTTTTTAATCACATTTTTTAGTTTATCTTGTATTGTTTTAAAGTGCTAAAAGAATATACTGACAAATGAAGATCTTAGTGATCACAACTAATAAACTAATATACAGAGCAGCTTATTCAGGACCCCCCTCCCACCCCTTGTCTCTCCTTGACAGGACTCCTCTATGATTCTAATTTAACCCCTTATCTTCATCCATCACCATCATGATCATCACCATCATCATCATCATCATATTTCTACTCCTGATCAAAATTGTGAGGGCAGTATTCCAGAGATGCCAGAAATAAGTCAGAGCTGGGAGATATAATATCCCCAGCATGTTCGGGGTCTGCCCTGGGGCCTCCACCCAGTAGGATGTTCCTGGAGCAGCTCCAGGTAAAGTCAGGTCAGGTAGGGGAGCTTGCACTGATGCAGCACGTTGCCGCACCCACCACAACTCCTTGGGATCCTGGCTGATGACTGCCCAGGTAAACACATGGTCCAATCCCACACTCCAGAAATGGTCATCCATCTGTTGCAGCCTATTATATAGGCTCCCCCTCTGCCTGGTCCAGCCGCTTGGGTCCTCAGCAATGAGGATCCTGCAAGCTGGATCACTCTCATAGATATGTGCCACATAGCCATAGTGCCGTAACTGATGCTACCTCGCAATGCAGGTAATGTGCCTCATTCAGAACTCCCCTAGGAACTGCTCATTGACACAAAGTCAAACCAGCAGTACCCAAGGATTCTCCAAAGAAACAAAGGACTGGAGGCCTGGATAGCATCCCTGTGTCACAGCCATATAGCAAGACATGCAGCACCAGGAATCTAAAGACTTGGATCTTCGCCCTCTTGCAAAGATATGGAGAGCAACCTCATGATCACCCATGCTCTCCCAATCCATCTGCTGACTTCATAGGAAGAGTCACCAGAGACATGAGGACATTTCCGAGGTAAGTAAATCTCTTGATGAGGTCGACATTCTCCCCGTATATGGACACACTACTTATAGCTGTGCCTAAGAAGTCATTAAAGGCCTGAATCTTGGTTTTTATCCAGGTCACCTGTAATCTCAGACACTCGCTCAGTCTCTCGAGACCCCCGATCAGAACCTCCATTGACTCCGCTAAGACAACAGCATCGCCTACAAAGTCAAGATCAGTACATCTTTCTTCACCTACCGATGCCCCACAACTGCTGGACTCAATGACCCTGCCCAACACCTAATCCATACAAGCATTGAACAGAGAATGAGTAAGAACACACCCCTGGCGTATCCCAGAATCAACTGGAAAGTACACGAAAGTTCTCCCTCTAATCTACACAGCACTCATAGTATCAGTAAACAGGCTGGCCATGAATACCAGCAACTTTGAGGGGATCCTAAGAAGTATCAGGATGTCCCAAAGGGCAACTGAGTCAAACGCTTTATGAAAATCAGCAAAAACTGCAAAGAACTTCTGCCAAAATTTGCACTTGTGCTCGATGAGAACCCTCAGTGCCAGGATGCAGTCAAGGGTAGACTTCTGAGGCATAAAACTGACTGCTCCGGTCACTGACAGATGACAGAGTGATCATGGATCCTATTTAGAATGACCCTAGCAAGCACCTTAACTAACACTGTTATCCTCCACTAGTTGTCACAATCCATGGGATCACTCTTCCTTTTCCAGAAAAGGGACTACAAGTCCCATTTTCCGGTCAGTTGGGATGACTCCTGACTCGAAAATGAAAGCAAAGATTGCATGCAATGCCAGGAGGATAGCCTTACCACCAACCTGGAGAAGTACACCCCAGATACCACAGATCACTGCAGCAATCCCTACCCCCAGCTGACTCACCACCTGTGAAATCTCAGTGAGATTGGGTAGTTCACAGTTGATTAGAGGATCAGCTTCAAGAACTGTGGACCCAGAGATGTCTAGCATTCTAGCCGGAGGGTTAGCTTTAAACAACTGCTCAAAGTACCCAGCCCTGCGGATCACAATTGCAGTGTCATCTGTAAGGATCATTCCAACACCAGTCCTGACTGCAAGTCTCCAAGGAACAGATTCAGATGTGTGTAATGCTTCAATTCCTCTGGAAGCAGGATGTGGGTCACTAGACCACATATGTGTCACCTGCTTATAGATTCATCTAACAAAAGTCTCCTTATCTTCCCTAAGAGCCCTCACAGTCTTCCTCCTCAGCTCCAAGTACAGACTGGAGTTTCCACAAAGTTGTGTGTTGCAACTCCCCTTGATAATATCTAGGGTGCCCTGCAAGATGAAACACCTCCTTCTAGGAACACCAAGACAACCTGGGTCCTGTCATGGAAGGTCTCCTACATCACAGCAGTCGCACCCAAGTTGCACCCTGGCCTGGTGGCTAGGCCTGCACCCATGAGGCCTGGTCAGGCACAGCCCGAACAAGGCACGTGGGGCCCCCTCCAATGGACTCACCACCTGTAGGAGCCATAGGGGTCAGGTGCAGTGTGAGCTGGGCAGTGGCTGAAGGCAGGGACCTTGGCGATCCGATCCTCGGCTGCAGAAGCTAGCTCTAGGGACATGGAATTTCACCTTTCTGGTGGGGAAGGAGCCTGAGTTGGTGCGCGAGGCTGTGAAGTTCCAACTAGATGTAGTCAGGCTCACCTCGACGCATGGCCTCCTCGAAGGGGTTTGGACCCTCTTCCACTCTGGAGTTGCTCACGTCCCCAAGTCTGCAAGTTCCTCACACAAACTATGTGCAAACTCATCAGAAATAGCTTGATCTTGGAGTCTAGCCTTATTCTCCTAGTAGGTGGTAGCCTTCTAGATCTAAGCTGAATTTTCAGCATTGCAACAAGAAGTCTGTGGTTGGAATTCACAAACTGGGCACTTCTGTAGACCCTGCAGTTCTGCAGGAGCCTCCATGATCTGCCCATCAGGATGTGATTTATCTCCTTCCCTACACCACCAGTATTGGAGTACCAAGTCCAACGATGTGGATCAGGATGTTAGAACCTGGATCCAGTAACCCACAGCCCCTGACCTTTTGCAAAGTCAAGGAACATGGAGCCATTCTCAGATCCAGGGCCAGATGCAGTTTAATGTCTTATCCAAAGTAGATTTACAAATAAACTACAAGCCTCAGCTGATGGCTTACTTCCCACTTCACCACCATAGATGTGTTTTCATAATGTTCTCTCCAAGGATGTGTTTGCTGAACACAGTTATTACAACAGAATTATGAAAACATTAAAGACACTTATTTCGAATTGTGGAGTAGTTCCAAATATGATTCACTCTCATTTGTGTACTTTCTTCTAATATATAATGAGACCAACAATTGTTTGGCCTTATTCTATTGCAATTTAGTGCATAGAGAAGTGAGGCTTGAGGTAAGGAAAGGGATTCATATCTTCTTTCCCAGTTTTTGTAAGATTACCATTAAAAGAGACATCACAGCAATATGCAATATGATACAACAATAATGTGAACTTTTAAAGCCATTGTGACTGCCTAAAAGTGCATTTATACACATAGGTATGCACAAGTGCACACTCTGTACTCCTGCTGCTGGAGCAGTTGTTCAAGCCTAAACCCAAGAAATGCCTGACAGATGCAGCCCACACAAAAATATGACTGCATTGCAGAGGGGGGCAACCTGAGCTGAGATCATCGAGAGGCACCTTCTGGAATATTCACTTAAAATATTATATATAGGAATATCACACATTATTTGAACAAAACTAAAGTTAGAGACCTCTTCTGAAGCCGACACCTTATCGTGGCAGAGGGGTTTGCGTGTTCCAATGATCCCAGGAGCTAAGTTGCCCGGGGCTTTATGCCCCTGGTAGGGTCACCCAAGGCAAACAGGTCTTGGGTGAAGAACCAGACAAAGTGCAGTTCACAAGACCCCCGATGATGAACAAAATATTGGATCCATGAGTTCCCTTGCCCGGACGTGGGTCACCGGGCCCCCCCCTCTGGAGCCAGGCCTGGAGGCGGGGGTCGATGACGAGCACCTGGTGGCCTGGCCTGCACCCATGGGGCCTGGTCAGGCACAGCCTGAACAAGGCACGTGGGTCCCCCCTCCAATGGGCTCACCACCTGTAGGACAGGCTATAGGGGTCGGGTGCAGTGTGAGTTTGGCAGTAGCTGAAGGCAGGGACCTTGGCAATCCGATCCTCGGCTGCAGAAGCTAGCTCTAGGGACATGGAATGTCACCTCTCTGGTGGGGAAGGAGACTGAGCTGGTGCGCGAGGCTGAGAAGTTCCGACTAGATGATGTAGTCGGGCTTACCTCGAAGCATGGCTTGGGCTCTGGAACCAGTCTCCTTGAAGGGAGTTGGACCCTCTTCCACTCTGGAGTTGTCTCACGGGGAGAGGCACCGAGCTGGGGTGGGCATACTTATTGCCCCCTGGCTAGGCGCCTGTACATTGGGGTTTACCTTGGTGGATGAGAGGGTAGCCTCCCTTCGCCTTTGGGTGGGGGGATGGGTCCTGACTGTTGTTTGCGTTTATGTGCCAAATGTCAGTTCAGAATACCCACCCTCTTTGGAGTCCTTGGAAGGGGTGTTGGATAGCGCTCCTTCCAGGGACTCTCTTGTTCTGCTGGGGGACTTCAATGTTCACGTGGGCAATGATAGTGAGGCCTAGAGGGGCGTGATTGGGAGGAACGCCGCCCCAATCTGAACCCGAGTGGTGTTTTCTTATTGGACTTCTGTGCTCGTCACAGATTGTCCATAATGAACACCATGTTCAAGCGTAAGGGTGTCCATATGTGCACTTGGCACCAGGAGGACACCCTAAGCTGCAGTTCAATGATCGACTTTGTGGTCATGTCATTGAACTTGCGGCCACATGTATTGGACACTCGGGTGAGGAGAGGGGTGGAGCTGTGAACCGATCACCACCTGGTGGTGGGTTGGCTGCGCTGGTGGGGGAGGAAGCCAGTCAGATCAGGCAGACCCAAGTGTAAAGTGAGTTTCTGCTGGGAACGTCTGGCAGAATCCCCAGTTAGGGGGAGTTTCAACTCCTACCTCCAGTAGAACTTCACCCATATCCCGGGGAAGGCCGAGGACATTGAGTCCAAATGGGCCATGTCCCACACCTCCATTGTCGAGGCAGCTGACCGGAGCTGTAGCGGTAAGATGGTCGGTGCTTGTCGCAGCGGCAATCCCCGAACTCGCTGGTGGACACCGGCGTTGAGGGACGCCATCAAGTTGAAGAAGGAGGCCTATCGGGCATTTTTAGCCTGTGGGACTGGACGCAGCTGATGAGTACCGGCGGGCCAAGCAGAACTCGGGTATGGGAGGAGTTTAGCGAGGCCATGGAGAACGACTTCCGGACGGCTTTGAGGATTCTGGTCCACCATGTGGCATTTCAGGGCGGGAAAGTGGTGCAGCATCAACACTGTTTATGGTGGGAATGGTGCACTGTTGACCTCAGCTCGGGATGTTGTGGGTCAGTGGAAGGAATACTTCCCACCGACACGCCTTCCAAGGAGGAAGCAGAGTCTCGGGACTTGAGGGTGGACTCGCCTATCTCTGGGGCAGAAGTCACTGAGGTGGTTAAAAAGCTCCTCGTTGGCACGGGCCCTGGGGATAGATGAGATCAGAGAACAGCCAGGGCATTGAGGGTGTCTGATTTGGTAACCTCAGGATTATGTCTCTGCTTTTTGCAGATAATGTGGTTCTGTTGGCTTCATCAGACCGTGACCTTCGGCTCTCACTGGAGCAGTGTGAAGTGGCTGGAATGAAAATCAGCACCTCCAAATCTGACACTATGGTCCTCAGCCGGGAAGCAGTGGAGTGCTCTGTCCAGGTCAGGGAGGAAGTCAGTGGAGGAGTTTATGTATCTCGGGGTCTTGTTCACGAGTGAGGGAAGGATGGAGCGGCAAATCGACCAGTGCGGCGTCAGCAGTGATGCGGGTGCTGCATCGGTCTGTCGTGATGAAGAAGGAGCTGAGCCAATAGGCAAAGCTCTCGATTTACCAGTCGATCTACGTTCCTACCCTCACCTATGGTCACGAGCTGTGGGTAGTGACCGAAAGAGCGAGATTGTGAGTGTAAGCGGCCGAAATGAATTTCCTCCGCAGGCTGGCTGGGCTCTCCCTTAGAGATAGGGTCAGGAGCTCGATCATTCGGGAGAGACTCAGAGTAGAGCTGCTGCTCCTCCACATTCAGAGGAGCCAGATGAGGTGGCTCAGGCATCTGCTTAGCAAGCCTCCTGGACGCCTCCCTGGAGAGGTGTTCCGGGCATGTCCCACTGGGAGGAGGCCCCAGGGAAGACCCAGGACATGCTGGAGGGACTATGTCTCTCAGCTGGCCTGGGAATACCTCGGGATTCCCCCAGAGGAGCTGGAGGAAGTGGCCGGGGAGAGGGAAGTCTGGGTTTCCCTGCTGAGACTGCTGCCCCCACGATCTGACCTTGGATAAGCGGAAGTTGATGGATGGATGGATGGATGGATAAAATTAGAGAGCCCCAAACGAGCATTTCAGTAGAGACATCAAGGCTTGCTATCCTAGGCCTTCTTTAGAAGGTATCACTTTAAATAAAGTGAGAAGCTTTGAAAGTTGGCAGTGCTTCAGTCTCAAAAAATGATAACCATATTAGACAGATTTAGCTTCATAAAGCTCTTAAGTCCAGCATTTGTCATACATCATGCTACCATTTTTTTTTCAACCTAAGAAATGTACCAAATTTTCTTTTTTAGGGAGTAGTCATGCATTGTGGCCTATACTGCCTGATATATACTCCAGGCCCCTCCAAGAACCTGTTCAGAAAAACCAGTTCGAAGATGAATGGTTGGATAGATGGATGGATAGCAAGGTATCATAAAAAAGAAAACTATTCAAAAAGTCTGAAACCAAAACAGTAATTGAAAAAATGACTGGTCTAACCTTGACATATGCCACAATCTTGAGGGAAATGGTGGCCAGGTAGAGAGAGTTCATGGCAAAGTCCATCAGGTTCCACCAGTCGTGTATGTACTCTGTGAAGCCCCCGGACCACATCTCCTTAATCTCTGCCCAGATGAACCCTGGTCAAGAATCAGAAAACATATGGACTGCTGTCAAGAAAATTTCCAGTAATAACATAAAGAGTTATCATAAAAATCTATGAAATTTGATCTGTAGTGATTTTGACTACGGCACTGTATGTGCTATTACATTAACTAATATTTACTCACTAAGTTTGTTGATGATGATGACTTTTTATGAATGCACCGATTTTTGAATCCTGTCTAGTATAAGATTAACAAAACAATTAATAAATTAAATTGAGAAGTTTTTCATGTATTGGTGAAATGGTTAAGGACTTTATCATCCCACGGAGCTGCCCCTCTCACCAAGCACCCAGGGCAGGATCATCCACTCCACCAGCGTAGGTGGAGGACCTTGGACATGCAGGTTGGTACGGGCAATATGCTGTGATGCCAGCAGCAGGAGGAAGAGGAAGGTCAGGTATGAGGCTGTGTGGCAGATGAACTTGATGAAAGGTTTCCTAAGGAAGAGGCTCAGTGAGCTCCGAGGTGCCAGCAGGTAGATCAGGGACAGCAAAGGGAAGAGCAGGCCTATAGTGGCACAGGTGAGAAGCTTCACTGCCCAGTGTCGCCGGCGCCATCCAGGGAAGCCATCGTACCAGAGTGTTGCCAGGAGCTGCTGACAGTTGGGCTGGGCCACAAACTGGGGAGAGTAGGTGGGGTTAAAGGAGGGATGTCTGGTTAAATAAATGACCAAGAAATAAAGGGGGTCAGATCGATAGAGGGCTGGCCCAACCCTTTGGGGGCCATAAGCAAGATCTGATGAACATAATTGTCATTTGTAATCTTCCTCCCCACTCTGACAGGCTGATCAGTTGGCCGATGGGCACTAAGCCGCCACTTGGCTCACATAAACCTTGGGCCAGTCCTGGATAGATCAGTGATTAAGGAGCAGAGGTGTCAAGCAATGTTTCCTGTAGCACAGAATTTTGTATAACTATAGCTTCAGTGATACATAGTGAGTTTAAATATGTCCACTGCAAACAGCAAGAAGTGATATGGTGTGAATAAAACCCCTCCTATTGAGTTTTTATAAAAATGCTAACATTACTGCTAGCAAACCACTTGCATTATTAACAGTATGTTCCACTTGTTTACCCACAATGGTTACAGACATCACAAAGCACTGTCTAGTTGCCAATGTACATATACCGGTTCTGATGATTTTTAGGTGCTGTCAACGTTGATAACTCATGATAACCATATAGACAACATTCCTCCAGTATGTTTTAAGGAGACTTACAGGGGTTAGGAGGGAGGAGATTTATGCCGACTGAATGAAATATGTTGGTTGTAAATGGTCTTGACCCATCCCTGCAAAGACTTGGGTGACTAGTTTCATTATTACCCCGCCGGCTGTACTCTTGCCACGGTAATGTCCCAGATGAAGGGCAGGCATGCAGTCTGGCAAATCAAATAAGTAGCTGTGATGCCAAGACATATTGTGGGCAGCATGTGGTCAGCTGCATTCTGACCTGGGGGAGGGAGCTGGAGGATGAGTTTTACACTTAAAATTACAACCTTCACAGCTGCTTTCACTGCCCTGAAGACAGGGATTAATTGCTGACCTAAATGGAAAGCTTCACTATTCCTATGCACACCACCCAGACATATTTAGCAAGACTTTGTGCTTTTGCTCCCACTGCAGCTTTATTTTAATCAGCTTTATAAGAACATAATGCATCTGTCATCCATCATTCTCGGCCAGGTTGCTCTGTAGACATGCAGTGGTACTTACGTAAGTGTATATTAATAGTCCAGCAAGACAGATAAGTTCCCAAGTTTACATTGTTTTATTGCTCTGTGATTACACAGTTGTGGGTGACATGACATGTTGGTCATGCACTGTCTAGGATGATACTATTTTTTAAAAGAACTACAGTGGATTTGTGGTTTAGTCACAAAGCTGGTGAAATGGCGTCCAGAAACAGACAGCATGTTGTAAGGTTTCTGGACAGCCTTTCTGTGGCCATCACTCTAACCTCACTCCTCCAGGGTTATTGTTTAAACTTGTGGGTTCCTCTGGCTTGAAGAAAATAGATGCCTGGACTAATGAATGTTTTCTGGAAATGTCTTGTTTATTCACAAGATACGCATTAGGACTCAACCATAAATGAGACGATAGGGAAGTTTGGGTAATGCTTTGCATTAACTATGCCTTCATACTGCATTCCTGGAATATTCGTAAGCAGCATGTAAGTATACCGTAGCACCCTAACATACCTTACCTGCTTTAATATTAATTAATAACAAACATTATATAATAACATTATAATCATATAATGTTTGTTATTAATGTATAGTATATTGAGGCTGTTAAGGTTTGCTAGGATATTAATTACAACATGTAATTAAATTACATGTTGCTTATGATTTTATATAAATGCATTATAATGGCACTATGAAAGTGCAGTTAATGTAAAGCGTAACTGCAATTTCTTACACACTCATGGTGTCCCAACTGAAGCCTGAATCTAAACAATCAAATACAGGTCCTCGTCGACCTATCCAATTTACGACCAATCGACTTTACGACCATGATCGCAGCTCGTATATCTGGCAGTGCAAATGTTGCCCAGCTGGGTGTACAACAGTTTGCGCACCAGTTCCCAGCAGCACTACCATTCCCGTGCGCTAAGCTGCTAACTGTTATCCCAGGATATGGTACAGTACCACAATAATGAACAAAGAAAGTTAAGATGTCGTACAGTAACACAATAATGAACAAAGTTAAGATGTCGTACAGTAACAGTATAACTATAATGAACCAAGAAAATCATGATGTATAACAATAATGAACAGAGAAAAGTATGATGTATAACAATACGTAATGAACAAAGAAAATTATGATAAGGTATGATTTAAAGATTTGTATAACAATACATTACTGTACAGTAGGCTATACATATGCGACTTACGACCAAATCGTGTTACGACCAGTCATGGTCGTAAGTCGACGACGACCTGTATACACATTTAAAAACCATCTAAATGTCCAATTTGAATGGCTGTTTTCATTTCTGCGAGGTAGTTTTTCTTAAGCACCCTTTTTTTCTCACCTGTGACGCGTCCCGGTCAAAGTCCCCACTTCATCAAAGCACTTTGCATTTAGCAATTTTAAAAGCCTGACTTCGTCAAGGCTCCCTGGATCACTATGAACCTAGTTAGCATTTGGTTTTAATTTAAAAAATGTATCAGCATTAACAGCACGATGGTGGCTTAGCAATGGCAAGTAGGCAATGATTCTTTGGGCTATAAATGTGATTGGTCAGTCACCCACTTACTCTTTTTAAACCACTATTTCATAAAATAAATACACTAAGAATAGGAATTCCTTCAACAATTTTAACAATATTACTGTGTTTATTTTGGATGAGTTGGACATTTAGATTTACCTAAATCTTTTTGATGTTGTAATCCTCTCCCTGAGTGTAAGGCATAAAAAGGTTTTTCTAGTAGGTTTGAGTTATATTTGAGTTATATTACAATGCAGTTATACAAATTATATTTTTAAATGGTATTCAATTCAGTAGTTGACACTTTTTGTTTACTGAATCATTTGCATTTAGAAGTCAGGGTCACCTGGCACAGAGAGGAGTGTGTGATATGGGATATGTGGGAGAGCCATAAGTAAGAGAACGACGTGGGGGGGTTTGGTGGCAGAACGGCTGGCTAATCAGTCTGGCATCTGGGTACCATAGCAAAGGTATCGGCATACAGCTGGACTATAGAGAAGATTTTACTTAATTTAAAAAATTCTTATTATCAATCATAACAATCTGCTATAATAAGTACATATGATAAACTTTAACTACAACTCAAACAAGCGTAGCAACTGAACCAGAGGCCACAGAATCACAGTGATGCCACTTTCACGTTCTTGTCCTTTCACCTCTGCCTGTGTTCTTTAACTCACTCCTTCAGCTTCTTAGTTGCACGCATGCCACACCCTCACTCCCAGTGATGTACTCCTCAGAGATACTCATGCAAACTTGACAGAGAGGCCCGAATGTCATCATTTGTTTTCACGTCCACATTTCTCTATAGTTTGGAGTTTTCATTGCCTTTTGTAAGTGTTGTAAGAGTTCTACCTCCCTCTCTTTCACTCTCATAAGCCCAGTCACACCCAGGGAGGAGTAGCTCTCACTTACCTCTTTCTGGTGGTACTTGATTGCCAGCTTGAGCTTGGCCAGATCGTGGCTGTCCGGGCTGCGGCCTGGGTCTTCGGCCTGGTCACCGTGGTGGTGCAGGATGGTCTCCAGCTCACGGGAGCTGCGTGCTTGGTCCAGCAGGTCCTTGGCAAAGCGTTTGCACTGCTGAGACAGCTCCTCATACTCCTGTCGGAACTCATTCTCCACCTTGCTGAGCTCCTTGAGCTCCCAGCCCAGGCGGAAAGCGGTGAGGATGGGGTCCTCACTGGAGAGGGCGATGAGTGATGGGCTGGCCAGTGCCCGGTAGACATTGAGGCGAGAGCGGGAGTGGCGCAGACTGTCAGCCTCGGAGCTGGAGATGCACTCCACACATGCACAGTGGATGCGGTGCGGCCGTGGCAGAGTCACCTCACGCTGCACCAGTAACTTGATGATCTCATAGTTGTTGGTGTGTGCAGCCAGCATGATAGGTGTTATGTCCGGGGTGAACTCTGAAAACTGGATGTCCATCAGGGGAGGGACCTGGGAGAGAGACGGGGGGACAATGGAAGAATGGAATAAAAAAGTAGCCAGAGGAAGAGGGCAGCAACAGGATATAATAACATTCAGAGAAAAGGATGGATGCAGACCATCAAGAACGAGGTCTGCACAGATAAAGGAGAGAAAAGAAGAGAAAATAACATTTTTGAAAGAGAAGACACCTGCAGGGTACCTTTTGTTTCTGTGATAAATAAGTGGTTTACGATGATAGAGTGTTAAGAAAAATATTTTTTTTTTGCACTTCTTCTGCTGTGGCTTTAATAGGTCTTCTTTTGCTTCCTCTCATGGCAGTGCAGAGAGGAGAGACAGCTGGGGAGTGAGAGCATCAGAGACAGACAGCAGGCAGCCAGGCCCCCAGGCTGCACAGGGCATTGTGCCTCTTATCTCAGTACATCTCAGTAAAGAGGCTCCATGCTCTCCTTTATTTAATGTGAAGGCTGTCAGCTGCCCTTCAGCTTGCCTTAACACTCAGGGAAATATGCTTAGTTTGCAACTGTGCTAGCTGAACATATTTAAGCACTTCTGTTTCATAATTCATAGACAGAGAAATAGGCACCACAATTCATTAGCCCAAGCACACATATATGTAGATAGAATGGATAGAATTTTAAGAAGGTAACGAATCATAGAAATTGTTTAAAAACTAAGGTTTCTCTGTCATGCTACATAACGGGAGAGGAAAATAAAATGAAGTTCAGAGATTTTATTATTTATTCAGACTGGGAAATGTATTGCATTAACATGTGCATTATTCTTTCTTTGACTGTGTTAAAGCATGCAATGTTTTGTTACCCAAATGGTAGAAAAGTATGAACACAAATTTTAATAGAGACCTCTAATATTCTTTCCTGGCTGCAAACAATAGCCGTGGCTGAATTTAGGGGCTGCAACCTTCGAAGGACATGGTCAGCATAAAACCTTTGTAGACTGCGTCCTTCTAAAAATCTGTGGAATGGTTCTTGGTATGATTTGGGTGGATTCTTTACGACTCAGAAAAAGAAGGATGTGTAAGCTACATATGAAAGAGCCTTCAAAATGGGGCAGCCTTGTCATGCCTCTGTGACGCATTTGGTCTTTGAATACAGCCTTAGAAGGATGCAACCCCTGAAATGGGACACAGCTATTGTGAGAGGTTAAGTCAAGATGTTGCACAAAATCCCAGAATGCATAGCTCATATCTAAACATCTAGTTACCATTTCATATGGAAGCTGATGTCACCTGGTTAATTTTGGTTTAAAACATTGCCAGATAGAGGCATACATGGGACAAAATTGTTGTTTATTTTATTGAAAGCTTATACCTTAAAATCTTGAGGCCTTTCAAGTGCATTTTAAGTGTTTGTCAGGCTTCTGTTTTTAGAGCCGTTTGCTAAATAGATTTAACATTTTAGATTTATCACACAGTCGGGATTAAATAGGGTTTCGTTTTGTTCAGCACATGCGATTATATGTACTGTGGTATATGGCATTAATCACCCAAGGTGACTGGTTAAAAAATAAAAAAATAATTGTGTAGCATCCCTCCTTACAATGCAATACCATGAAATACCCTCTCCTTTTCTTATTGCCATCTGTTCATTGAACCTTTTTGAAATCATTGAAATTCAGCATATACTTGCTTGCAAGAAGCATTTTTGTTGGAAATGAATAATCTGTACATCTTAAGTTCATTATTTAATCAGGAAACAAATATTACAGTATGGGTCATTCTCACAAACTTGAGAATTTTTGTGAGAGTTTTTTTGTGTAAAACAACTGGAATTACCTTAACTTAATAGGTATTAAAATTATGTTGCTGTGATTTGATTATTTGTTTTTTCAGTGAAAAGGTGGTCAAATTTCAATAAAATACAGTTGATATAAAAATGTACACACCTTGAAAATGCCAAGTTTTTGTGATGTAAAAAAATGACACCATGATAAGTCATTTCAAAATTTTCCCCACCTTTAATGTGCCACTTTTCAAATCACAAAAACCTGACATTTTGACTGGGGTGTGCACACTCTTTATATCCACTGTGAAACTACATAAAGCAATAAATCGATTTGTATGTTACGCACAGAAATCTGTGTGATATATTTTTTATTATATATCACACATTATTATTTTATAAGAGTTAATGCAATCGGATATTATACCATTTATGTAATCTGTCATCATGGGTAACAAGCAGCTGGTTTATTTGTTTGGCTGTTTATGCAGCCTGTGATTTAGTCTCAATGAACCAGCTGAGTGTAAAGAGTCACATTCACAGAGTACACAACAGGTTGATTGAAACAAAATCATAATCTGGGGTTTACTTTCTGGACCTGAAATTTCCACCTCTGCTTATGCACAAGAATTTCCCCCTGGGTTCAATAAAACTTATCTAATCCTCTGGGATTGTAAGCAGTGGGGGATTAAATGGCTTTTTGCAGTATAGTCTCTTTGTGTGATAGCTGCTGACTTAGGCCCACCTGCTTCTCGCCACTAGGCCGGCGATGGGACATCAGAAGCTCCACAGCTCCCACCACCTCCTTGCGGATGGCATAGAGGAGCGCATCGCCCAGCCGCACACCGTGCTCCAGCAGGAGCTCCATCACCTCCAAGTTCTCATTCTCAATGGCGATGAGCAGTGCCGTGCGTCCGAGTGGGTCGGCACAGTTGATGTCGATATCATAGTAGAGCTCGGCCCCCCGGAGGGCCTGCTGGACGCCCACGTAGTCTCCCTTCTCCACGGCCATCAGGTAGGCCTTCTCCTCTGGTGACAGCTCCAGCTCTGCCCGCACCACCTGCAGCGGGATGCGGTCACGGTAGGGCGAAGGCTGGGCCTTCTTGTAGTACAGTTGGGCCATTGGGCTCTAGTGTGATTGATGAGGTGGCTGCAGAGAGAAGATCGTCTTAAAGTTACTAACTAATCTTAATCTGATTCCTATTCATTTGTTTAATATAGTGTTACCCAAGCCCATCCTCAGGGACCCACAGATAGTCCACATTTTTAGCCGCTTCCAGCTGCCTAAGAGGATAGCCTGTGGGTCCCCAAGCTTGTGGGTGATTGAGAAACACTGGTTTAATCTATGTGCCAACTGAAGATTGTCCCCTAGTTAGATACTTCCTGTTTCTTATGCACAGAAATGCACCATTATGTATAAATCAGAAACCCAATTGAAGAGTAAATTTCCAAAACTCACTTTGTCCATGGGATACGTTTTTGAGAAAATGTCTGTGGACTTATTGACTTTTGAAAATTTGCTCTTCAATTAGAGCCCAGTAATTATAACTGAGGCCTGGCCCATCCTGAATGTTTGTAAAAATTTTGACCAAGATTTCTTGTTAATATCGTACTATGCAAAAATTAATTGAAACCTATTTTCATACATCAAATACACATTTATTTATTAACTTGTATGCAACTCTTCCAACTTTTAAAAGTGTTTCCTCTGCATCTCCAAAGTAGGGTCTGTTTCTCCTTCACATTTGTATACTATATTCAAGTAACAGCAGTCGAGCAATAACAGTTTGGCCTCTCAGTCTTTGTTGTCCGCCATATTTTTTCAAAAACAAACCTCCCCCCAACAAATATGTTCTCCACCACATGGGTAACATGCAAGGCTCCATTTACCTGTTTCACAGGGAAAGAAACAAAAAGTGATGAACGGCCCTAATTACATTGTTTGTTGTCTGCTTTGTTCCACAACAATGACCGTGACGATGCATTGGCATGAGATGGGTAAGTGCATTACTTAATGCACCGGTCTCAAGTGTTTATTTTTGTCTCTCCCTCTTGCCTTAGCCATAGATGTCTCTGGAGATGCTTACTCATGACCGGCAGCAGGGGTCTCCATGGAAACACCAGGCATTGACATCACTGTGGCAGATGCTGGCGATTTCAAAATGACCCCAGATTTTTTTTTTAATAAGCAGATATCCTTACTCTTTCTGAAACAAACACGCAGGAACACAGTCATTACCGGCATACATACAATGCAAAAACTCACATAATGACTCACACTGGAAGGCATTTTCAGACAACCAAGCAAAAATATAAATACCCATCCATCCATCCATCCATCCTATCTATCACTTCTACACAGTACAGGGCTCCGAGGGGGCCTGAAGCCTATCCCAGGGAGCTCAGCACACAAGATATGGAACAAATAATTACAGTTTCATATGTTATTACATACTGCTTATGTAGAGATTTATACATATGGTGCAGTAAGTAGCACTGTAAGTGGGAAAATTTGAACCCCACGATGCTTTGTGTGTCGGAGTGTGCATGTTCTGCCTGTACTTTGTGCTGGTTTGATTCTCACAGTCCTGCAGATAGGTGAATTGGTGTCTCTAAATTGCCCATAGTGTGTGTGTCCCATTCAGGGTTGTCCAAGGAACCTGATATGATCAATTCATAAAATAATCATGCATATATTTCTTATTTCTCATGTTATGTCTTGTATTTTGTTTGGTTACTTTTGGTTAAGGTTAGGGCTGGGTAGGACTTAAGGTGGTCATAGCTAGAATTAGGATTATGGACATGGAAATTAATGAAGAGTCCACACAATGAAGTAGATACTTTATATATATGTGTGTATGTGTATGTGTGTGTGTGTGTGTGGGGGGGGGGGGGGTGTATATTATGTTGTAGGGACCAAATGTGCTCACAATGTGATATAAACCTGTTCTTTTGATATTGTTGGGACAGTTTTTAATAAAAATATGTGACTCCAATCAAAAAACTAAAAATGTGTGGTGTTTTGGTTGGCTACTTATGGATAAAGTCATGCCAGGGTAGGGTTTAAGGTTGTCATAGTTGGGATTAGGGTTATGCCCATAGAATTGAATTGACATTCTATGGAAAGATATGAATACAAACTTGTGTGCATGTGTGTGTGTGTGTGTGTGTGTGTGGTGACCAAAATGTGCCCAATTCTGGTCAAACCTGAAACTTCCTTACTTTTGGGGACATTTTTCACATCTCCATTTTCTAAAAGTTTGTGAATGCAATCAAAAAATGTCTGTATTTTGATTGATTACTTCTGGATATGGTTTGGGCTGGGTAGGGGTTAAGGTTGTCATACTTATGGTTGTCATACTCATGCGATGCCTCTCCTTCCTTCCCTGCTGCTGTGCCACTGTTGATCTTGCCATCATGCATCAAGCACCCCGTGC
>JABFEA020000002.1:15394173-15411157 GCA_019775915.2 Cyphomyrus plagiostoma | reverse complement strand
AAATAAAATACAGTACACTGTGTTAGGTCTTGGTTCAATAGGTTACGTGCAATCATTTTAATATGTTTTAAGAAACACTGAACTAGTCTGGCCCTTGGTTTGTAGCAAATTTGTTTTTTTGGCCCTCTAATGTATTTGACTCTGACACCCCTGGTATAGGGCAACCAGGCCAAATGTGACTGCACTGTTAGTCTTGGATAACATCTCCATATTCCTACAGTGATTTAAAAAAAACCCTAAAAGTATCTCAATTGAGATAAAACCCTTGTATCCCTGTTGAATACGTCTGTATGAATTCACAACCAACCCATGACTGTTCCTTCTGTCACACAGGATCTGCTGAAAAAGTGTCACCAGTGTATGGATACCATCGTCAAGGCCAAAGACCACCAGGCAGCCGAGGCCAACAAGAACGCCAGCATCCTGCTCAAGGAGCTAGATATGGAGAAGGTGAGTCACCAGTGGTTTCTGTGTTAAAAGCAAGGCTTTTGTTGTGGGCATTAGTAGACATTAACTGCTGTGCAACCGGCCCCTGGTAATTACTGCTCATACGCTGTATGATCACAGTGCCTATTATCTGTTAATTCTCTGAAAATGACTGAGGGGGTGACCCAGTTTTTGCATGCTGTCCTCTCAGTCCCGAGAAGAAAGCAAGAAGCAGGCTCTTGCAGCCAAGAGGGAGAAACGAAAGGAGAAACGCAAGAAGAAGAAGGAGGAGCAGAAGAGGAAGCTGGAGGAGGAGGAGATTAAGGTCAAGGAGGAGTTCTTGGACATGCAGGACCAAGAGAAGGACTCTACTGAAGGTAAGGGACAACCTCGTGAGCTTCTGAACCTCTGAAGAAAGGGAACAGCATAGTGTCTTCCCAGCTACTAATTCAGGAATCATTTCTTCTATGATCTTGCAGAGCCAGAGATTCCCATAGAACCCCCAAGTGCCACCACTACCACCACCATTGGAATTCCCGCAACCTCAGCCACCTTCACATCAGCATTTGGCAAGAAACGCGCCAACGCAGTCACCACGCCCAGCGTCAACCGTAAGAGCAAGAAAAATAAGACCAAGGACACACCCAGTGAGCCCATCATACTTCAGGACCCCCAAGTGGCACTAGCACAGCAGAAGGCCGATCGGAACAAGATCCATGGGGAGCCACGGGGTGGTGGGGTGCCCGGCGGCAACAGTGACTCCGACAACGTGGACAGCACCGATTGCAACAGTGAGAGCAGTAGCGGCAGCAAGTGTCACGAGCTTGGCTATCTGCCTGACCTGCCATCCTCATCCTCCTCGTCATCATCGTCCTCCTCAGTCCCCTCGGGCCCAGCTTTCACTCCTTCTGCCCCTGAGAGAAGGCAAGGCCCCCTGCTGCACAGCCTTCGTGAAGAGAAGGTCACCATGTCCGTTACCAAACCCCAACACAAGTAAGTCCAGGATGTGCTCTGTGTTAAACTGCTAAACCACATATGTCAAATTCGAGGCCAGTGGGCCACATCTAGTCCACAACACATTTTTTTTAATGGCCTGCGAAATGATTTTGATGATCCATTAAAAGTGTCCTGTGAGTAACAGTGTAGCAGTATGCAAATTTCACACATCTGCTGTGTTTCTCCCTTCAGAATGCAAGACAGCATAAATGACTTGACTCCAAACATCCCCTCCACATTCAAGACCATTTCACTGCCAGTGTCCTCACCCAACAGCAAGATCAACCTGACTAGCCCCAAAAGGGGCCAGAAAAGAGAGGAGGGATGGAAGGAGGTGGTGCGGAGGTGAGACTGCCATCTAATGGTGCAGGGTCCCATCCATCCACAGCACAGCCTTTTGTTCATGGTGTCCCATGTGGTTCCATCATGATAAACCCCTGCTGATTCCAACTGCTTGGCATCCTGGTGTGGTTGGACTGAGCACCAGAATTCATGTGTTAATTTATTTGATTACTTAGGATAAATTCAGTATGTACAGTGGTACCTCGGTTCTCGAACTTATTAGAACTCAAATTTCTTAAAAGTCGAACCACCCATTTAAAAAAAAAAAAAACACAAATACTTAGAACGCGATCTGAATCTCAGAAGTCAAACCGTGAACGCCGACCTAAGAACTTGTATGCGCGGGGAAATGAGTCACACGGCACGTCTCTTAGTGGAAATAAACGCTTCAGTCTTACGATCGCCGTGATAGCATCGTGCATGTTTACACTAGCTGAATACATATTTTTACTGTCTAAATGTATATTTAGACAATGATAGTAACGGTAATTATTATATAATAAAATACATTTTAAAATATTTTTTTATTAATCATCTTAATGGTTCAGACGTCAGGGTGTCTGGGAATATGCGGTTTAATTACAGGTAAGGCAGGTAAAATGCAGACGGACAATACAATGACCGGACTGGGTAAACAAACTGAAACGCGGACTAAATACATAGGACTAATAACAATAACCAGAAACAGCTGATCACAATGGGTATTCCACAAGGGGGTAACGAGGGGGCGTGGCTCACGGAAGGAGCGGACGATTGGGGGAGGACATTTTTTCTTCTTCTTTATTGTTTGGATACATCTTCTTACTTAACAAATGACTGTTTTGATAAATTTGCTTAGATGTGTTTAGTACAGCATATGCTCTTCTTGTTTTATCCAGTTCATTTTTTTGTGTTTAAATCCTGAAAAAAACATTTAGGTGTAATTTTTTCGGGCCGGGAACCAATTAATTGGTTTTCCATTATTTCTTATGGGAAAAATTCGATCACAACTCAAACTTTTTCGGCTTCAATCTGGAGTTCTGAATGGATTAAATTAAAGTTCTGAGGTACCACTGTATTGTGTACAGTTACTTTGGCAGTTGTTTCCAGAATTTAAAAGGACACAAATTAGGCACACCATCAGGGTGTTGTACTAAAATGACATTGCATAAGAATGTTAACTTTGAAAATGGTTTGCCTGGTTTGGAGAGGATGTCCAGGTTTGGACACCAAGTATATCGTTTTTTTTTGTAGAAGTACATTTTTATTAGAGGTAGGATTGAGAATTTTGATATTAAGATTAAAGATTGTATGAAAAACCTCCAAAGGGGAGATTTCCAATGACTTCAGGTTCTTGTTCCTTCCAGGTCTAAGAAGCTGTCAGTCCCTGCCTCAGTTGTCTCACGGATCATGGGCCGAGGTGGTTGCAACATCACTGCCATCCAGGATGTGACGGGTGCCCATATCGACGTGGACAAGCAGAAGGACAAGAACGGGGAGAGGATGATCACCATAAGGCATGACCTCCGTGCCTGTCGTATTCTCTAGCCCTGTGTGGCTCCCCAGGACCCCTCAAGCTGGTTTGACATTGTGTTGTGTTACAGGGGCGGTACTGAGTCCACGCGGCATGCTGTGCAGCTCATCAATGCCCTGATCCAGGACCCTGCTAAGGAGCTGGAAGACCTGATCCCCCGTAATCATATCCGAGTTCCGGGGATCAACAGCAAGGCCGGCTCTGGTTTTAGCACCTCTATCGGTATGGCCGGTACCTCTACATCCATCCCCAAGAGCCTTGCATCCATGGGCTCATCAACGGCTACATCGTTTCCACCTTCCTCGTCATCTACGCCGCAGCCTAATGGGAAGCTGGGAAAGGGCTTGTCATCAGGGGTGAGGCCCCCATTCCCCGTCTCGCTACCCCTAGCATATGCTCACCCGCAGCTCGCCCTACTGGCCGCTCAAACTATGCACCAAATCCGACACCCACGTCTGCCCATTCCCCAGTTCGGTGGCTCCTTTTCCCCAGCACCGAACACCTGGGGCCCCTTTCCAGTGCGACCCGTGAGCCCAGGGAGTGCTAACAGTTCTCCCAAACACAAAGGGAACCCAACCCCGAGGACTGGTGCCACCCATGAGTTTGCGCCCCCCGGCAGCAACACTACCACACCCACCACAACCACATCCACGCCATGCTGTAGTACCACATTGGCTCAACCTAGCGTACCCACGTCGTCTTCAGTAAGGAAGCAGCTGTTCGCCTCTGAGCCCAAGACAGGGAATGTCATCCCTCCTGGCGCTAACGGTGCCTGCACTGTGAGAGCCATAGGGACCGCCGGCCAGCCACATTGCGCTGCTCCTGTCACGTCTTCCAGCCCTCCCCCTCCCATTGGACCACCTGCACAGCAGCAAGTCCTGGGCCCACGGGCTGAGCCATGCCCCCCCACAGCCACCCCCAGCAAGGAGAGGCCCTTCCTGGACCCACATGCACCTGTATCCAGTAGTGTCACCTCCACCGGCTCCCTGCCCTTTCCTGCTTCTCCTTCGGCCCTGAATCTGCAACTAGAGTCCCGGCAGCAGCCCTTGTTCCCCCCCAATGCAGATCTATTACCTGCCGGGGCCCAACCTGGCTCCACCCTCCCCTTGTCCTGCCCCACCCCCACCTGTGCCAGCACCATCACCGTTACAAGTAACACCTTACCTCAGTTGTCAGCTACGGCTCCTCGCTCATCGAAGATGCAGTTAGCAGGACCTTTCTTCCCCCTGGCTGAGCAGCCACCCGTGTTGGTGCCCCTAAGCGTGCCGCAGGAGCCCTCCAAGCTGCCACAGCCCAGCACGGCCCCTGCCCTGCCACAGGTGTCCTCAGCCGTCGGCGTGATGAACGGCTCCCAGGTACATGTCCCTGGTACTAAGGCTCAGCTGCATGCCAGCTTCAGCACTGCCACGCTCCTCACACACTTCAGTAGCATGTTCGATAGCGGCCAGGTGGGCACCAACCAGGTGTGGGGTGCCTGCCACCTGCCGACTCGAAGCCTGCCTGAGCAGGCCTACAATGCCCCGCCCACCTACGTAGGGAACGTCAGCCAGCCGGAGAGTACGGCGCCCCTGCCTGATGGCTCCAAGGCCCCTGGCTACCGCTCCGCCTCACAGAGGATCATCTCCAGTCCAATAGGTGAGCTGTTTTTGACTGACTCTTTAATAGAGAATCAGAGAATCTAGGAGCCAGAAATCCATCTGAAAAGTATAGAATTACACACAGCTGATAGCTAGGTGTGTCCTGAGTTCAACCCCTAAAACACTGGACTGTAGTTTGAACCCTATCTCCTGGTGGTCTGTGATTCGCCTCCCAGCCGTCCAATCGGTGGACCCCTTGGGACCCTCCTCTGTCTCCTCATCCCCTGCAGCGCTGACCAGTTTCGCCACAAGCATATCGGCCAGTCCTGTGTTCCTGCAGGGCCCCGCCCCCGTGTGCACACCCTCCCTCAGCCGCCAGCACTTCTCCCCCCACCCATGGAGTGCCTCCACCTCTTGTACGTAAACTTCTGTATCCCTATATCCCATCTTTTGTGGAGGCAAGCTCTTATGTTGGTGTTTGGCCACTGGACTTTAATAACTGAGGCTAAATAGATTTTGAATTTGGTTGCTGTCAGGTGGTGTTGTAGTGGATGTAAAACTTGAAGTATGGTTTATCAGAGATGAAAAGGCTTTCAGCATGAGCAATTCATGTGTAGTATCAGAGGATGTGGACCTGCTTTTCCCCGCTTTGTCCTCATGTTTATCACTTTGCCTACTCTGCGCCACAGGCGAGTCCCCAGCACCCTCCGCCTCTTCAGGCACCTCCTCCCCGCTCTCGGCATCCACAACCGTAGCCCCACTGGTGCAGGCCAAGCCCAGTATCTCGAGCCAGCAGGACCGCAAGGTGCCCCCACCCATTGGCACAGAGCGCCTGGCCCGCATCCGTCAGACAGGCTCCATCAACCCGACGCTGCTCACCACCAGCTACTCCGCGCCCGTCGGCCAAGGGGGCATCTGGTCTTTTGGTGTTAGTAGTGCTTCCGGTAGGTGGGGGAAGGTGGATGAGTGGGGCAATCTGTCATGTATGTTGGCACGCTGTGCTCACATTTAAAGGGGAAATCCACCCAGAAATCAAGTATGTTGTTTTTTCCACAGTAGGAATCTGTATCTAGAAGATAATGTGGTGCCAGGAATTTTAACATAAAAGTAACACCTACTCATGTCATTGACCCATTCCTGTTCCCTCTGGAGTCAGAACAGGCTAATTAGTTTAAAGTAATTAGAGGTGCTGATTCTTGTTTTCTTAATCTCTGTGGAAAACGGTGGATCAGCACGTCAGATTTAATTATGATTCAGAAACATGTCACAGGTGGTCTAGTGCTGTCTAAAGCTGTTGTTCACAAACTTTACACTACATACCATCAAGGTATGCTCTCCACGTACCACTATTATATTGTGCTTGATCATCAAGAACAGAATACTGGGTAAGAGTTTGTTTGTTTTCATTCTACAGGGGTTAATAATAATGACACTTAATTGATCCCTATGAGGAAATTCCCTTTTCGCCTTCCCCATCTTGCTCTCCATGACACATGTAGGTGAGAGCAAGCTTAGCAGCAAAGGGCAGCCACCTACAGCAGTGCCCATGGAGATGGGATTAAAGGCCTCGCACAACTTTGCACAGACGTGACTATTCTGCTGACACCGTGCTCAAACCTGCGACCTTCTGATCACAGGCACAGAGGCTTAGCCCACTGATCCACAGGCTGCCAATTGTCATACACTTCAGTTTATAGATTTTTAATTGGATTACTAGCATTATGTGAACCTGGTTTCACACATCCTTGTGAGAGTTTAGTAGAGCACAGTTTGTAGTCCACTATGGTTTGGTTGTCATTGTTATTTTTGAAGTTCTTCCACACCGCAGTTATTTTCTTCAAGTACTTGGTCTCGGTCTTAGGCATCAGTGCATTGCTATGAGTACATGAGCACATAAATGGATCCCTACACATAAAACACTATTTTTCCTACTTGTAAAAAATAATTTAGTATGGAATCTTGCTGCAGCAAATATATTAAATTAAATTTTTATGTAGCGCCTTTCACAACCGCGGCATCCTGAACACAGGCTGGTTAAGACATTCCACAATATAGGGGCCCTATAGCAGAATGGTTTACCACCCATTCTCTCTTTATATGTGGGACGACAACAAAACTGCATTCTGTGACCTCAGTGGACAATACAGCTTATAAGCTTGAAGTAATTCTGTCAGGTAGACACAGGCTAGACCTTTTATGTGCCTTATATGTAAGTAGGAGAACTTTGAAGTCAGCTCTAAACCTTACGGGAAGCTAATGCAGGGAACTGAGAACAGGGGTTATGTGTTCAAACTTCTTGCTCTACATGACATTTCGAGCTGCTGCATTTTGAATACACTGCAAGGTATTTAGTGTGCAGTGTATGCTCCCAGATAACAGCGTTACAGTAGTCTAACTTACTGTATACAAAGGCATGTATCAATCGTCGCAGTTTGGCGATTTAGCATAGGTATAGGAATCAAGCCTTCGATACTGCACTTGCATGTGATTTAAATGAGAGGCTTGTACCTAGGATGACACCCAGGTTACGGGCTGAGCTGCTGAGGGAAAAGTTCAGCCCTTTGGCGCGCAGTGCGGGGATTATAAAATCCCGATCTGTAGACCTGCCTCCAAACAACAGAACCTCGGGTTTCTGAGCATTTAGTGATAACCTGGATGGCTGAAATCTTTTTTTCACTTATTAAAGCAATTAGCTAAGGTGACAATAGGTGTGGTGTTGTTAGGCGTAACTGAAATGTATATTTCGGTGTCCGTCAGCATAGGAGTGATAGCTAACATTGGGCCTCATTCACCAACTGTTCTTACAAATTTGTTCTTAAATCCCACATGCGCACTTTATGACGATTCTGATATTCACCAATATTTTCTTATCTGAATTTCTTAGCTAAGAATAGAATCTACGCACACTGAAGACCATTCGTACGCACATTTGTTTAATGAATAATATAGGTTATATACCACATATATATACCATATATATATCACCAAAATAATAGGTTATAGCAGTTTTGTTCATTCTACAGTTCATTGAATGATAGTATTTTAATAATTTATAAAAGTAAAATATAAAGTGTAAAAATTATTTTCATGGTAGTAAGGGCGATCATGCGGATTATAAATAGGTCTGTTTCTGCACACTGGCCTTGCTCTGAGAAGGGAACACATGTTTGAAGATCATTTAGATTTATTTGGCACACAGCGTTCACAGAGAAGGTGATATCTCTCCATGTATCAGCTTTCTATGGGGCTTTATATCCACTGGTTACACTACTAAATAACATGCGTCTATTTGCATTTACCTTAAAAACCAGTTATAATGGACTTAAAGGGACCTGGAAAGAGAGTCCGTTATATTCAGAGTTGCTGTATGCCCGGAACACAACTACAGGACACACATGACAACTACATGCCACACCCCAGCAGACACACTTGTGGTGTATATTATTATATTGTACATGTAGTGGTCCAACTTTACCTGAGCAGATGCTTGACTATTAATAGTCCCGAGGCAAATAGGATATAATGGTCAACCATGTCTAAAGCATGTCCAGAAGCATTAGCAGTGTCACGCTGTCAGCATCATGTCATTTATGACTTTAGTCAAGGCAGTTTCAGTGCTGTGTCCTGGGCAGAAGCCGACTGGAAACAATCCAGTATCTTGTGTCTCTCCAAGTATGAGTGAAGTTGAGCAGCAACTATTTTCTCCAGAACTTTTGACAAAAATGGTACATTAGAGAGGGGTCTGTAATTGCTGATCTCCTGTGGATCCAAACTTTGCTTCTTCAGTATGTTTGATCAAATTATCTTTAATCTTGAAAGATGTCTGCCTGAACGGTGGACGTGCAGAGCATGGGATCAGGTGGCAGCTATAATGTCCAGCTTATTCTCCTCCCCTCCTCCCATATACAGAGGCCATGTCAGGTTGGTCCCAGCCCATGATGAACAGCCACGTGCTGCATCAGCAGCTGCCCGAGCCCTCAGCCTTCTCCCAGCACCAGCCCATGGAGCAGGATGATACAGGCATTGTGGCTCCCTCCAACACCTTCCACCCAGCCATGCCCAGCAGCTTCATGGACTTCCCCAAGGTGACTGAGATGGCTGGCTGCTTCAGCGGGCTCCCTTCATCTGGGAGATCAGCTCAATGATTATAAAGCTTGCTATTCAAACACACTGTGTCTGATATGTGTATCAAGTGCTAATTGTAATTAAGGGTTTTATTCAGTAGAAATAGCCAGTGAAAATGAACTCCTCTGACAACCCATCTGTTTACAAAACTGTCAGATTTGTGTTGCAGAACAGAAGAACCTTCCCAAATATAGTCAAAGCCTTTAAATCTAGATTTATGTAGGCCTACTCATCCAGAGGTGTCAGGCCTGAAGCTGTCTGGAAAACTTCAAGTAGTAATGTGCCATGAAATTCCCTGTTTCTTTGACTACGTTGTAGCGAAAGTATGATTGAAGAACCTACAGGCATGGTGAAGCCTCAACACTGGGAGAGGGTTTGAGGGGGTGTGTTGTCTTTGCAGGGAGTGTCGATGTATGGAGGGACGATGATGTCTCCACACCCCCCCATGGCTGAGGGCCTAGGGACCCCCATTTTCAATGGACTCCATACTGCCGACCCTGCCTGGAATCCCATTCTTAAGGTTGTCCCCAACACCGCAGAGAACTCAGACCCCCAACAGGTAATGACTCAGTCAGCTGACTGATCACAGGTACCTGGTGTAAGTAATCTGTGAGTCCGATCTTATCCTGAAACAGTAAAAATATTTAGCAAAGAAAACAATAGTGGTGCCATGCAAGTGTCCCATCTTATACACACACGATCATTTTATCATTTTAAATGTGGGGGCAATGTGACATTGTGAATTTGTCATCACGCAGTGATGGTTCTGTAGCTGAAATGTACCTCCATTCCAGGTCTGGCCGGGTACTTGGGCCCCGCATGTTGGAAATGTACATCTGAATCACGTCAACTAGCAGTCCAGGCACTCAACCAGTAAGAGGATTCATGGATTTTTAAAGGATGAGAAAATCACAATGCTAAAGATGTTAACCAAGCAGTGTCCCAAAAGAATGGAGGATGGGGACACCATTTTGATGTGCCTAATTCAGTGTGGGGCTGTTACTTGTTTACCACAGTCTGTGAACAAACCGATTGCCTGTTCAACAGGACACATCCTCTGCGTAGTATAGCCATTTTGACTTTAAAACCCTCAAACTGTTCTTGGTCTGCAGGGCTCAACGAGACTGTAAGCTATTTATACTCAGACAAGAACTAGATGATTACATAAAAGATAAATGAATCAGACCTTTTAGATTGGTAAATACATGTATAATTGTTTACATACTAAAAAAGGGTTAAAATGAGAGTAAATTTCATGTCGTATAGTGGCTCTACTTTATGTAGCCTGTATTAATGTGAAATATTTACCTTAATATTCAATAAAAAGATGGAACTGTACTCGTGTAAGCGTTTGTGTTTTGTTCAGTGTCTGACGGGATTAATCCATGTAAAAAGCACTGTCAAAATAGCCTACTTCTGTCGCCCCCTACTGTCTGGACTGTTGACGGCATTATGTCACGAATTAAAGAACTTTAGCCAGCGGGTGGCGTGTTTCTGCCAGCAGGGCCACATGAGCTTTTTTCAAACCGTATACTTTACTGTTTACGCTGTACTGCGTATCATAACCAGTATGTACTGTATACTGCGTGCTGTTAGTGTTACCAGTATGTCAGCTTTTTCATACGAGTTCCGTAGCATGCTGCGTTTTAAATCTTGAATGACCACTTCCTACAAACATTTAAGGCATCGTTTACATTAGTGTTATTCAGTCAGTGTGCTGCAATAACTTACTAAATGTACCGTAGAAAATTAGCCCTTTGTAGAATTTTATAATTACAAATAAAATAATTTAAAATAATAAACGGCTGGGTTACCTAAAGCCCTGTGTGTATTAAAAGGATCGGTATATTCAGATGCGTAGTCATTTATATGACGGAATAGAATTACAAAGGGAATTAGGGCAAACGACCATACATACACAAATTGCAAAACAATGTGATACTTTAATAAATTACAAATCGTGAGTAGGCTATACATTAATAGATAAAATAATCACAATGACAGTCAACATGTAGTTCATCCTTTTGCAGGTTGTGATTAGTGGGTAGTATTTGGGGTAAAATCCCAACACCCATGTCCTGTGTGTATTTTTAAACATTTTTCTATATTTACAGTAAAAAGTTAATTACTGCAAATGGGTATGACGTCGTACGAATTGGGATAGCTGTTTGGTTTAACGGAGCTCACAGTATCTGTTTATTATTACTTATGTTTGTCAGGTACTAAAAACGCAGAACGATGTCATACTTATCTTTACACCTCCTGAACAAACGGAGTGTCATGGGACTCGCACGTCTGCAAGGCCCCCCTTGCCAGTACGTAGATATACATGGCGTGGATTGAAGAATGCCGCGTAGCGCAGAGGAGCTGCTTCACGCATGCGCCACGCGCACACGTCACGGCTCCCGACAGGCTTGCATTGCAACACAGCGGAACATCACGTGATTGGAGTCACGTACTTTTTTGTTGTTTTCCGCCTAGACCCCCAGTTTGCAAATAAACGTGCACATGGTTTGCAGCTTGCAGTCGTGCTTCTACTTCGACTGTGCGCCTACTGGATGGCCTCGGAATTAATCCTAACCTGCAAACCTTTCTTTAAATTTATTCTATAAAGAGTACCTCCATACGTCAAATCACCGTAATTCTGCTGGGGCTTTAATACAGTTTTTCCAATCTTTGAAAAAGTTCTTTTTTGCCGACCTACCGCTGAATTACGAGTTAACTACAAACAAGTTTGTATTGAAGAGTAAAACACTCAGCACCATGTCTACCAGCTGCAACCAAACGAAAAGCTGCCCGATCCCCACCCGCATCATGCAGTTGAAAGACTGGACGCAGCTGCCCGACTGCTACAGTCAGACTCCCGGAGGCACTCTCTTTTCTACCACCCCCGGAGGTAAGGCTGGGCGCCTTTCGGTGCGTTTTGATCTTCGAACGAGATTTTCGTAAGAGTGTGGTTCGCTTCGACGCATATTTCTATTTTAACTTGCAGACCTGCAATGCAACCGGGCAGTTACTATAGTTACGATGAGCGCACGGTTGAGACGGATAAAAATCCCTACGTTTCCTGAGAAATGAGCCCGGAAAATACCGGAGTACTTGAGTATCTTTCTTGCAATATCAAAAATTGTAAGGCTACCAGTGAGAGAGATGGTGAGTTTGTAAGCTAAATAAAGCTAGTACCAGTGAACAGGGCTGGACTGTGATTAAAAATCAGCCTTGGACTTTTTTTGTTGACGGGAGTCTCCACAATAAAATTTTCCGGCCCACAATCCCATAGCCAGTCCACTTCTGCCCCTTGATAATGTTCACGTTATTCACTCGGTGAAAATCTGGGTCGACTGTTTCGGTAGGGGAGCTAACTGGTGTACTTTTAGACCAGATGTGGGTAAACCAGCGTTGGTTGGTGCATGCTGGCATACCACAGTATTTCCTTTAGCAGCCTATGTCCTCGTTTTGGGTACGGCTGCTGTTCTACTGGAGATTTTGCGCTGGTGGTCTGCACGATGCACGCTTAAATATCCAGGATCCTGCTTCCTACTGAGATTGCAAGTCTTTTCTTTCGCAGCCTTGCGTCCGGTCAGTTTTAGTTTTTCTTTGTTTAAACGTAATACCTGTAGTTGGTACGCATTGCGTTTAATCTAAATGTTTCACGTGTGGTTTAGCCATTATAATATTTAATGGATGATATTCACCGTACTCGGATATTGCTTTTTTTTCCCCTCGGGGTAAGTCCGCTTGTGCAATTGTTTGTTGTATGTTATGAAGCGTGTCGACGGTGCCCTCTGACGGTGAACCGTGGTGTTTTTCACCCTTGATTACGCCTCCCATTGCTGGCCGCATGGTCTGCTGATTGACCGAAGTTATCGTCCTTATAGCAAGTAATATAAAGACAGTGGGCAACATTATGAGCCCATGGGTTTTAAAAGTTGTGTATTTTGTAGCATACTTTTGAGTGGTTCCAGGGAATGTTTGGTCAAGTCTGTTGGAAGGTATAGGACTTTCCTGATAGAATAAATTGCCTTATCTTCACATGTTCTACAGCAACCAGACAGAAATTGCAATAGCCGTTGCCCTGAAATGGTTAATGAGGCTGTGGTTGAAGGAGCTGTTGAATCACACAGGCTCACTTGAGAGGAGGGGCGTTATTGGTCAAAGGGAAGCAAATTTTGGAGACCGTTCTGGCATCCAGCACTGTGTTCATGGGGTTTAGACTCAGTCCTGTGACAGAGCTAGCTTTCCTCAAAGGTTTCATGCTGCCTTCACCTCGATATTACCCCTACCCCCCAGCAAAGGGAATGACTGCCTGTGACACGCTGGTCACACACAGAGCAGTGTGAGGTGTGGAGGGAGGGAAGGCTGGGTGCCATAGCATTTTTGTATTGGTCCATGAGCCATGACCATGTGCTCTCTGGCTGTGTGCTGGGTGGCCTGGAATGTGTCCAGGGGGCCAGACTAGGAGGGTGCGGCCATGGGGCGGCTGTTTGGCTGCGCAGGAGGAATAGCTGAGAACATTCTGTTCTGGCAGAGTGAGAGTAAGAGAACCATTTCTAGGAATAAAATAAATCCAAGGCCGGGGCAGTTGGGGAATGGATGTGCTGTGCGGACGCAGGTCTGCTAGAGTTTCTGTGTACAGGGAGATGCTCATACCAGAATACGTTTTGGTGATATCTGATACTCTGGTGCGATTGCACCAGAGTTGTCTGGGTGTGGATCATAGACACATCCTTATGGTCGGTGACATTCATGATGTGTAATATTGCAGAGGCTTCAGTGACAGACGATGTGCTCTCTTTAGGATGCGGTTTTGTAAATTTACCCACCCCCACTTTAGTCTGACTTGCAGGCAAAACAAGGGTTGTAGCTGAATTTGTAAATGTATTTCTGAATCTCAGAGCTGATCCCTGCCTCCCATCATGTCCTGTGGCTGTCCCACCCCTAAACCGCCCTGCTGTCCCAGAGTCTGGGCTTCTTTCAGTCCAGGGAGATCTGGCAGCACTGGGTGCTGTGCCTGCTTATTGCCACTGCTCATCCAGCCCGACCCATTGCTCTGTTTTTGTTCCAGATGCACCGTACAGCTATTTTACATAATCCCACCCTTGCTGGAAGCCTGGCTTGACTGTTCAAAGTCCAAGTTTGAACTGGATCCATCCAATGATCTAAGCTTATCAGGCTGTAGCTTACTGACGTGTTTGCTTGTATTTGTTTCTATCAGTTTGACTGAACTGATTCAGTACCCCCAACCCCCCCGCCCTGCCTCACATTGGGAAGTGGAATCACTTGTCCGGTTTGCGTTCTGTGCCTCAGACAACAAAGCAGTGTTGGACCAAGCATTATTTTGGGGTGGGGACAGGGCACAAACAGAAGTGAGCTCTGTTTACTGTTGTCGCACACAGTCAGTCACAAATACATCCTGCCCCCCACCCCCCTGGAGAGGCCACTGCCCAAAAAGGAAACGTGACAGCCGGAGTTCTGTGTGACCGGACTCATTCGTGCTGCTGCATGCAGCAGAGAGCTGAGTGTGACGTGTCCTGCTCAGCTGAGGCCGCCTGTCTTTCAGGAACACGGATCATCTACGACAGGAAGTTCCTGTTGGACTGCCGGAACTCGCCCGTCGCCCGCACCCCACCCTGCTGCCTCCCCCAAATCCCTGGGGTCACGGTGCCCACGTTGAACCCCATGGGCAAGCTACAGGAGCTCAAAGAGGAGCTGGAGGAGGAGGCCAAGGACCTGGCAGGTGAGGCAGGGAGGTCATGTAAGGGAGCAGGAGATTACATGCCTCAGAGCCGGTGTGCTGATGTTTACAACCTCCATCCTCCCTGTGTCCCAGTTGGGAAAAAGTTGCTAAATATCTTTTGGGTCAGTAATGGATCCCACCTCCCATGGGTCTCAAGGCCTAGATCTTTGGAGCACAGAGGCTAAGAATGACACCTCCCACCATTTCTTTTCAGCTGACGACGACCAGTTCGAGATGGATATCTGAGCCCCTCCCATGGAGAAAGCCTCTTCTGTTCTCGCGGTCCATCACTGGATCAGCTGCTATTTCTTTTTTGTTTTCTTTGTTAAATCTTACATTTTTCTATTTCCCACTCCCCAAAATGCAGGGAGTTCCCCCTCATGGTTCAAGGCAGCAGCCCATTACATTAGGTTAAGAACAGTGTGCTATCTGATTTCAGACAGGGTTCAGGAACAGCTCAGGGTTGCTGGGGGGGCTGCTGCCTCTTTGGGCTTTCTTGGCGCAGTTATGATGCGCTCTTTTGTACTTTTTTTTTTCTTTTTAAGGAAAAGCCAGGCTAAATGCTAAATGTATGACAATTTACATTTGAACATCAGTGATCCCAGATAGCCTCATCTTTGTTGGGTTTGTTTTTTATTTTTGAAATATAGCTGGACTTCCTCTTTCATGTTGACTGATGGAGGTCAGCTGATGCTGTGAGTTAACTGTGAGCAGTTAACTCTCCTGTACGGAGTGGAGCAGGTCAAGAGTAAACAGACTTCAAAATAAAGCCAAATGTACATACACATGTGTTGTCCTTCTCAAGAGTGGAAGTACGTCTGTTTGCTGTCTTGGAAGGTGTGTTCTTGATATGAGTGGGATTATGCATCATCTTTATCTAAACATACAGTGTTCCGTGCATTTGTATTCACATGGAGGCTTTAAGACCGCTGATTACATTGTGGGTGATATTTCATTTTCTATCTTTCTCACACACACACACACACTCAGCCTGGTGTATGAACCTGCTGATGACTCCCAGGTAGCCAGACTCCCTCTGCCTGGTTCTGTACCTGTACTTGGGTGAGTACCAGCAGGCTGTGCAAACCATCGGTTTGTACCCCCAAGTAAGGAAGCAGTCTTGCTGAGTGCCTGGTCCCTGTTTTTTCTAAGATTACTTCCTAAATAATGACTCTTCAGGAACACTGAGGTGAGTGTACATTCTGCCGTGTTGAAATCATGCCCCCCTTTGGCAGAGTCTCATGCTGGTGTGTGAGGTTCTACTATGTGCCATTAGTGAGAGTGTCCTTGAGGGAGGATCTTTGGCTCTGGCTTTCCATGCTTACTACTTCCTTTCTAATTTGATCTCTCATTTGGGGGAAAGAGCTTGTCCACCAGACAGCTGAATAAACGTTAGACATGTATTAAGAAACAAACCCGGTCATTTATGTGACCACATGGAATGAAATAAGCGCAAGATGGGATGCTTATGTCATGCTTGGGCTTCCTGTCTGCTACTTCAGGATTGTAGAATCTCCACTTTTTTTCAGAAAAGTTATGTGGAAACATTTAAATGATTTGTTTTTTCTTCTGATATGATAATGTTGAGGCTCCACCTTATTGGTGCACAGTGCAGTCAGTTAAGCCTGCTGCATATATGAGGAGGCTGCAGGTCAAGGGTGGGCACTGTAAACAAGCATGGTTTGCGGCTGGGGGGTTAGTGACTCTGGTTGGCAGATGTCGTCTGATCTGGATCAAAGAGCGGCTGTTTTCTCTCCCATGCCCTCTGACACGAGAGGCACGTGGAGGACTCTGCTGTGGGGAAATGGGGAAGAGAATGTTATTTTGTTTCTTATGTGAAGAACTACTATAACCAGAGTACAGAAACCTGTGCTATAGCAGGCCCTGGCAGAACAAATTCACAGGGGAGTTAAAAGCTGGCCCTCTGCCATCTGGCTGAGCAAGTGTATGCTTCATGCTTTTGTAGCTTTTTACGTAGAACTGAGGCCCAAGTCAAATGCTCTCATGTGATCCTGTCCTCTGATTCCACAAGGGTCATTTTTTATATTTTATTTATATATATATACACACACACACACACACACCTAAAGGATTATTAGGAACACCATACTAATAGTGTTTGACCCCCTTTTGCCTTCAGAACTGCCTTAATTCTACGTGGCATTGATTCAACAAGGTGCTGAAAGCATTTTTTAGAAATGTTGGCCCATAATGATAGGATAGCATCTTGCAGTTGATGGAGATTTGTGGGATGCACATCCAGGGCAC
>JABFEA020000002.1:15354564-15366648 GCA_019775915.2 Cyphomyrus plagiostoma | reverse complement strand
GTCTCATTGTTGCCCCTCGAGTGCACCTGTTGTTAATTTCATTAACACCAAAGCAGTTGAAACTGATTAACAACCCCGTCTGCTACTTAACTGACCAGATCAGTATCCGAGATATTTTACTGACTTGATGCTATACTCTGACTAAAAAGTGTTCCTTTAATTTTTTTGAGCAGTGTATATATTTCTCATTTATTACAGCAGGACAAATTTACACTGAAATTGGTTTTGAAATATTTTTATAAATATTGAAACACTGCACTATTTTGTATTAATAAATGCTCTCCAGATTAAGCCTTATTTTCTGGGTTGAATGGGGGTTAGGGTTAGGACTGAGAAATCACCTTTTGACAGCCTTCGTGGAATTATATTAGACTGGTCAGCCTTTTGGAAGCCCGTGATCTCATGTTAGATTTAATTAATCATTTCCATTCTGAGGTGTGGGCTGGGGGGTGGTTTCAGTTCATATGCATTCAAGCAATAACATAGAACATTCAGAACATAGAACGTAAATGGAGTGGTATGGTGGCCTCACACTTCCAGGGCTGAGGGTCTGAATCTCATCCCTCTAGCGGCTAGCAAATTAATGGAGAATGAATGTGCCGTGTAGCGTCCCCGAGCGGCGGAGACGGAATGTGCCGTGTAGCATCCCTGAGCAATATAATCTTGAAGCTGCTTTAATTTTTTTTTTAAATGATGGAAGTACATTTTAAAAACTACAAATTGCTACCAGGGAAAAATTCATACAGGGATCATGCTGTACCCTTTGACGGAAGTAACCAACAATATTGAAGATGATGACAGTATTTGATCAAGAAGAGTACCAACCTACACAGAGCGTCCCCACTGTACCAAATCACACGACCACATTAAGTAAACAAACATTTATCAATTTTTGTTTATTTATAAGGTTTCAGAGGAACCAACCAAGTAAGTGTAAGAACAACTTCTCAGTACTCATCTGGTAGGTCATGACATCCATATAGAGGCTCATTTCAAGTCAGGAACCCCTTTCTGTGCAGTAGGGTCCTACAACAGCAACTCTGGGTCAAACTAAAACCAAGACAAATGTTAAACAAGCAGTAAAAAACAATGAAATGTGGGTAGTTGAGAACTGAGATAGCCGAATGTCACAAAATTCTAGAGCAGTAATGCCAGCTATATGTCTGCACATAACAAGCCACTTCCTGTTAGAAATATAAAACTCGATATTTCAACAATATTCTACTGTGCTGCATAAAGGTCGATCTATACACTGTACATACAGATATATTTTGAAAAACAGTTTTCACAGTTTTAAAGACTTTATTTAAAGTATAAACCATTTTAAAACACTTTACATAGTTTTTTGTCCGTGACTATAATTTGCCCAGAAGCAAATTAAAATGAATATAAAAAACTTAATGAACAATTATTACATATTTTACAAAAAATAACTTAACTGATCAATGCTCATTTGTCTCCAATAAAACTAGTGACACTTTCATGATTGTCATATAGTTCTAAGAAAAAAAGAATAAATTAAAAAAGCACAAAAATAAAAAATAATTTAGATACTAATTTTCTTTATTCTGTGAGTGTTTTTTTTTTTACTGACCATCCTATACAGAGTGCCCTGGTGAAAGTCTTACGATTCTACTGCAACGGGAACGTACAAAACTACTGCATCTAAGCTACACCCTGAACATCTGTGTTGCTGACACAATGTAGAACTTTTTTTCCATTCTTAAATAAAACAATGTAAGACGTTATTTGCTGCAAATATAGCCATGGTGGGTTTTTTTCTGTTTACTTTTAAAAACATATTTTGTGATTTTTTTTTTTTCTTCTAAAGGAGTTCAAAGTTGGTAAATGTTCACAGAGCCTCCTGAATTACGGCTCGATTCTGTTGGACATGATGCCTGAGACAGTGTGACTGTTTGTTCTAACCCCGAGATCATGACAGCCTGCTCCCTGTCCCAGTAGGTCCTGTGATCGGTGCTCAGTCTCATCACCTGTCTTTCATGTCCTCTTAACTACACAACCCAAAAAATATGGGTGAAAATATTCTTTTTTAAAAAGGGGATGCTTTTTTGAAGCAACAACAACTTTGTTTTTCTTGGTTTCCTGGTCCTGATTTTTTTGCCTGTGACAGTTACCATTTAAATATAATTGTTTTTGTTGTTTGAAATGTCCCTGCAGCGTTCAGAGTGTTATCCCATTTGTTCTTTTATTCTCCGTAGGAGAGGAAAGCTGGAGAAAGACGGGTCAGCAAGAGGGGGAGAGGAGAGTCTTTGGGATGCTGTGGTCTGTTACCTCCTGCCCATTTCATTCTGTCTCAGGAACTGGATGTTGGTGCTGCTGTCCGCCAGCTCGGGGTACTGCTCAACGGCCAGCACATAGTACCCGTCGTAGCCCTGCACCTTCCCCGTGTTGAGAAGCTGCTGCCGCTCCCCGTCAGTCCACAGCCGACTGCCCTCTTTGCCATCCCGCACGCGCTGCTGCTCCCGTGCCCAGGCACCCCAAAGCGCCCTCTGGTGAGCAAGTTCCAGGAGCCGTGTGCGCTCCTCATCCAGCACATCGGCACCCAGAGCATAGCGCACGCTCAGCAAGAGTGAGGTGGCGCGGAACTCCACGGTGGCCCCACGTCGTGATCGCCCACTGACCGTTACGTTCACCCCACTCTCCAGCATCTTGCGCCCGTTAGTCAGCCCCAGCGCCTGCAGGTCCCCGTCTGCGGAGCCCACCTTGACGAAGAAGTGGCAGTCACGTCCATCCTGTGTGTAATGCGTCCCCTCCAGGTACATAGCATTGTTCAGCACCAGGGCTACCTTGCGGCTGTCCTCGCTGGCTATACCCGACACGGCAGTCACCACGCGGCCATCCTTCATGGATAACATCACGCCCCTCCCGATGATGGGGGTGTTGGTCCCAAACCAGTACCCGGGCTTATCCTGCTTGGTCCGCCGGCCTTTGTTGAGCAACCGCCCCTCCAGGGCCATGAAGGCCTGGTTGTGTCGCTCTGCAGCTTGCTGCACGCCTGTGATCAGCTGCATGGATATGGTAGAAGATCATTAGGGTGCCAGGGACGGGCATACTTATACCAGGGATGAGATGCCTATTGTACATGTGCCCTGCATTTTGGTGACAGTATGTGTGTCTGCAAGGTGAGTGTTGCCATGGGATCAGTAACACCCTCTTTGTTGCTATAGGAACTCACCTGCCCATTCTCACAGTCCTGGGAAGCAAGCAGTTCGTGGGGTGGCTCCACAAAATACACAGTCTGTTTAGGGAAGCCTGGGATGATGTTGCTGAGCTGGAAGCCAAACATCACCAACCAGCTCTTAACATCTGGAACAGAGAAGGGTAGAAGATTAAGATAGCTGCCATCTGCCCACTCGTCTATAACAGAGTGTCCACGTGATATATACAGAAAAGCTCATACAACTATTAGGACTATAAAAGACTTCAAAGGATTTCTAGATTAATAAAAAAACATTTTAGATGGCTAATGAGTTTATGACCCATTATATATATAGAAGTAAAATATCTTGCAAATATCGTTAATCTCCCAAGATAGACAGCAATGGTGTGTCTCTGTTGTACAGCAATTTAGGAGCACCTGTCACTTAAGAATGTAACTAAGCTCACCATCCTTTTAAATAAAGCAAATTCTCCCCTTGAACACTCTCCATACCTGTGACATAATTTTTGATGTCCAGCATATCACTGAGGGGATTGTTGTTCTTAAACATGTACAAGTTGAAGGGGGCTGGGTCCTTGCCAATCTTCTTCCAAAGTGAGTAGTCAGGGGTGGTCCACCTGCCCGCAAGGACGTCATAGTCACGCTGGGTGAAGTGCACTAGCTTGGTGAGAGTGTCATACAGTCCTCCGTGAAAGCCAACCACCAACTGAAACTCAGGGTTGGAGTCATAGTAAATCTCGCCGTATGCTGTGTACTGCAGTTGCTTAATCATCTGTCCGTTGCTGCTGAAGACAGCGAGGGGTGTGCCGGTGTTGTCTGAGGCAATGTAGTACTCCTCCCCGCTGCTCACCTCCATGGCGAACAGATGGCCCTGCAGGTCATAGTACAGTGAGGTGATCTCAGAGCTGGAGTGGTTGAACACATGGGTGACACGGGCAGGGTTGTTCAGGTCAGCATAAAAGAACTGCAGGTGTTGGCCCAGGCTTGTCTTGCTGGAGACCCGTCGGCTCAATCCATCATAATGGTACTGCACACTCCAGCCTCCAGGCGTCCGACTATAGGCCCGCAACAGCAGACCTTTGGAGTTGTACTCAAAGACATCGGAGCCACGCTGGCTCAGGATCCCATCCTCATCAAGGCGGTACTGCACATCGCCCAGCCGGGTTATTCGATCACGGAGGTCGTAGCGCAATGGCAGTAGTCGGGCACTGTTACCTGGATTGAGTAAGTGCAGGTTGCCATTCAAGTCATAACTGTAGCGCCAGGCGGACCAGTCATTCACCTTGACGCCACTTAGCTGCCCATCGCCATCATACTCGTAGCGGTACTGTGTGGTGTTGGCGTATGGCCCAATTTTCAGTTCTCGCTTGATGACACGTCCCATGCTGTCATACTGCACTGTCATCCAGTACATGAGGGAACGGAAGATCTCATACTGCACCTCCTTGATGCGCCCGTGGGTGTCAAAGTGCTTGCTGAGGGTCATCACGGCTGTGGTGATGATCTGGTTAATGTCATAGTATATGACACCAAACTTTCCAAAGTGCTCGACTTTGCCAGATATCTCATCATAGCGATAGAGATCAACAGGCAGTGGTGTCTCACTAATGACAGGCTTCATGCTGGCAATACGGAAGCTGTTGTCATGGTAGGTGTAGTCAAAGCGGGCGTTGACCATGCCTTCCTCAGAGAAGCGATAGATCTGCTTGTCTACAAGTGGGCCCATCTTGCGGTAGCGTATGGTGCATGAGAAGCTGCCACTCTGCAGGTTGACCATTTTCAGGACGCCAGTGGTCTCATCATAGCCAAATGTAACAGCTGTGCTATCATACAGGACCTCTGACAGTTTAGCTAACTTGCCATACTTGTAGAGGACCCGCCTACCGGTGCCCAGGAAGAATGTGGCCTGAGGGTGGCCATCCTCGCTGAAGTCATGGATGACTGAGGCATTGCTCTCAGGTGGGCTGTACGTATTGCGGATGTATCCAATGGAGACGTGGGTGGACATGGTGTGACGCGCAACACTGGGCATGGTGACAGCCGTAACACGCCCAGAGGTGTCAAACTCAAAGACGTATTGTCTCTGACTCTGCAACAGTAGAACCATGGACTGCGAAAAGAAAAAGACACATCAGCACTACTGTCATTGTCTTCATTGCCGTACTATGTGAGAAATGATGGCATGTTGATTTCTGACCACGTTAACAACACGTTACTAATTCACGATATTCAGGGTTATAGTTTGGGTATTCATGCAATTGACTGGCTACTCACTTTGTCCAGGTAGCTGTAGCTCCAAACCTTGCCGTCGACAAAAGAACGTGATAGAATGCGTCCGTAGGGGTCGAATTCTGTCCTCTCACTCATGCTGCCCCGTTGCAGGCCGACGAGCTGCCCGGTGCTGGAATAAGATACGTTGACCACGGCCAAGCTGCTGCTGGGCAGCCACATAGCCGGACGTCCTTGGGTGTCATACATGATGCGCAATGTAAACTTGCGGTGGTCATCGTATATCTTTTCTGTCCGGGTGTTTCGGTCAAAGTCAATAGATAGAAGGTTCCTGCCATGTGCCTAAAGCAGTCAGAGGGAAGAGGCAGATGGACGCCAACAGGATTCATGTTCATGACAGTCAATATAACAACTGAACTAAACATCAGAACATTTACTTTTATGACAATTATCTACAAAGTGTGCAGCTTTTGTCACTGCAGTGTATCTTACTGGGCTTCTGTAAGAATATTTCTAGAGCCTCTTGATATGGTAAGAATATGGTCAAAAATGTCTGCCCCATCTGGCGATATGGCATCACCCGCACTCACCCTCAGCTTCCTGCCGAAGACAGTGACCTTGCCCTTAGTCTGCTCTTTGCGCAGTCGCCATTCGATGGAATTAAGCCCATTATCTGTGGGCAGGGTGATGTTGCGGCGACCGACCGTGGGGCTGACGGACCCAGCTAATATGTGTGGTTCAGTATGGAAGCTAATACCCATTCCATTAGCATACATCACCCGCAGGGTGCCATTGTTACACAACTGGTAGCTGTTCCTCACTTGATCTGTAAACGGGGGTTCACAGGAGAGAGGGAAGGAAGGGGAAATGTAAAGGAAGTCAAACAGAAGAATTGTGCGCTGCCTCCTTTTTAAAGTCCAGTCACAATAATAAATGCTTCATCTCACTACGCCTGAGGCAAAAGGAAATCAGCTTTATCTTCCACGGATCCTCTCTGCTGCTCTAACAGCCCAGTGCAGGAGATGCCTTTTCAGGTAACAAACCCAATACATGCACTTGTCTTGCAGAAAACTTACCGGATGACTTTTATTTCATTTACACCGAGTAACAAGATCAAATGCGGCTTTCAAAAGAAACCCGTTATAAACTGGAATCCTTCTATAAAGTGAATTTGTAGTCAAATTTTCGGTACATTTCAGTCAAGACAGAGTGCATTCTCAGATAACTTAGTGATTTTAGAAGGATGCTCAGGTGGGTTTTTTTTTTTTTTTTTTAATAAAATTATTCTCCTATAGCACAAGGAATAAGCTTTGCAAGCTTTTAAGAACAGATTTATTGCATGGAATTACAGAATTAGATCAGTTTAACATAGCCAAATAGCTCTTCCCCTCTACTAGCCCCTTGGGTGGAATTTCAAATAAATCTCAAAACTTTTTACTCTGCTAAGTAATTCTGTTAAGTTCCAGACACATGGAACTCAGAATTTATTTTTTCTGTCACACCATCCTGAGGGTCAGTGGGGGAGGAAGGGATACAGTCATTCCTCTCCCTTTTCTGTCCATAAAACCGGCAGAATAACCTGTGGTGTCTGGGCTAACGTGGTACAAGGAGATACAGATTATAATTTACTGAATCGCTGGTAATGAATTTTACCACAACAACATTCATCACATGAGCGCATGGAGGTAGAGGCAGTGACTTGATGCATGCACGCATGCCCATACACACACACACGGGCACAGGGATAAGGATCCAGCACTGATGTTTTTGATTGTGTACGTAATTTGTCCACACAGAATCCCATGATCCAGAAAATGGAAGAGTACAAGAGTTATGTGTTTGCATATTAAGATAATTCTGTAGTCTGTACAACCTTCAGTACTTTAAACAACATTCATATGTCTTTCTATGCTAAGACTTACCTTGGACTACGGTGTAGGACGCTTCCACAGAAGACAGGTTTGTGATGACAGTGACATCATCATCTCGGTTGGAACTTTCAATGTCGATGTTGATGGAGCGCTCAATCTCTCGGTGCAGGCTGGTGACCGTGCCCGTTGGGTAGGTGACGTTGGTCAAGCGGCCCTCACTATCGTATCTACAGGAGGCAGAGATACAAAAATATTCCCCTTACTTGCAATCAGAAGTGACCCTCACTGGGACTTATTCAATAAGTACGCAGGTGCCTTCCAGCAAGCATCGTGCTGTGTTCAAGGGCACTGCAATTGCGTCATGACTGCAAGATTCACAGAACTTTATGCAGTCCTTTTTAAGTAAGCTGTGCAGAGGCTGCAGTGTGCAAGTGAAGACACTAGGTGGAGGGAGTGAACTGCAAATGCAATTAAAAGATCCTAACCATGCCTGAGCCCCATATTTATACAATCCAAGAGCAGAAATTAAGATAGTATTACTAGCTGCAGTCTGCATTTCACTCTCTCTCTCTCTCTGCCTTTGGGCTGTTAGAATTGTTTGAGACAGATCTTTGACCCATGTTTACATGGATAAACAGCCATAACAACCACATGGCGCTTAGCATTGTCGACTAATGGAATATGTTTACATTAGACAAGCAGTAAAGCTTTCACTGTTTTTATTTTCCCTTTGAGAAAACAATGGAGAATGATCAGCATGCTCACGATTAGTCTACATACCAAACACATACTTACTCATAGAAAGTAGTCCAGCCTGTCTCATCAGCCTTGGTGGTCAAGAGACCGGTGTTCCCATCATAACCCAACAGCGCCACCTCCTGGTTAAAAGCAGAAATGGAGCGAAGGCTACCAGATGGGTCCAGGCCCAGTGTCACCACCTGGTTGTCTGGCAGCAGGACGAGCCTCAGGAGTCCACTGCCCCCCTGTCCCGCCCCCTCACGCCGAATACGTAAAGTGTTGTTGCAGTTGTCAATGACGGTGGCCAGTTCTCCATCGGACCCATAGGAGAAGTTGTACAGTGGCTCCCCAGTGACTAAACTGATGGTCTGTTGGTGTTGCCCCTCCTCACTGAAGATGTACAGCTCCTGCTCCTGCGATGAGGCCACCTCATACTGCCCAATCAGCGTGGGGCCTGGCCGGTTACCACGAATGGCCCGGATGCGGATGTTGTTGAGGTCGGCAATGAAGAGTGTGCCGTCGGGCGACACGGCCAGCGATGTGGGTGTGTTGAGGCTAGCGTCAGTGGCATAGCCATCATCTCCTGCGAAGCAGTTGCAGTTGACGTCGTTCTTACAGTCACACTCAGAGGCTGCCCCGGCGAGCAAAGAGATCTCGCCATTGGTGCTGACCTGCCGTATGCGGTTGATCTTCTTCTCATCTGTCTCAGCAATGTAAAGCACACCTGTGTGTGAGATTCCGATGGCTGTGGCGCTCTCCAGTGCTGAGTGGATGGCCAGCTTGCTGAGGGAGTAGTCGATGCCGGGCACCTGGCAGTGCATGGGTCTGCCAGCGATTATGCTCACTTGGTGGTTCTCTGTGATGCGAAGGATGATGTTATTCTCTAACACGTACAGCGAGTTGTCCATGGGATTCACTGCCAGGTCGGTAGGCCACTCAAGACGAACCTGGAGATGGGACCAAAAAACAGCTGTTATGCTGGCTTTCAAGTTTATACTTTCTTCCTTGCTGGGGTATTTTAAACCAGGAAACCACCAGCTGTCAGTCATGACTCTCTGATACATCTTACATCAAACAAGGACAATCTAAGGAGTGGACATTCCTCAGATCAGGCAGTCTGGGAAGGTGAAGGACATGTTTTGCATACAGCGTAACATGGCAGCAGGCAGGAGAGGGAGCATTCTTTGAAGGCAAAGAAGGATCTCTGACTGCAGATATCTAGGAGGGGTGCTTATGGCCCTCTCTATAGACTCATAGACACCCTGGCCTACATGACTAGCTATGCCTGTAATCCCTGATATCAGATCTTCTAGAAGTTGCACAGGTACAGTTACTAAACCTTGGTCTGGACTGGGTGAGCTTCCTGCCCGGAGCACCTCATGTCACTCTGTAGCTGGTCCTTGACGTTACAATCGAACTGATGTAGCAAGAAAGCAGGATATCCAAAAATTCTCTGGTGCCTAACCTGGCTGACGTCCATGCTGGTGTCGCAACTGAGTGGTCGCACAGCAGTAAGGTCGTTGGCACCTAGCAGCGTGGAGATGATGCCATTCTGGTCCACCTTGCGGATCATAGTGGCGTCTACAAAGAACATCATGCCGTTCTTATCTACAGCGATCCCTGTAAAGGAGAGATCAGCTAGTCAGTAGGCAAAACTCATAATACTCATTGATCGCCTCGTTCATCATGTCCTGCAAAGCTGTGTGTCCTTCCTAGTTGCTGATCTATGATAACAGCTAGCTGTCAAACAATGATATCAGCGTTCCCCCCCCCGACACTAATCATAAACTCCGAGTCAACTTGTAGCCTCAGATTGGCACCAGAGAGAAACCACTTCAGAGAGACACAAGAGATTTTTGCAGACATGCTCCCTGAGGAGAATGCTCAGGCTAGGTGAGCCACATGAGATGGAAGTTGGTTGACTTGTGCTTGACTTTGCAAACCCATCAGGAACTTTGGAGTGAGTTGTCTTCAATCTGACAGGGAACCTCCTCGTTGTTCAGGAAAAATGCCGCATCGGAGGGAATAAATTTGACAATGACAGCCTTGACAGTTTGGTGTCAGATCGGAAGACACTTTTCCAGGCCATGACTCGATCAGCTGGCTAATTATTCTGTTTTCCCCTTCTCACCCAGTTCTGTCCTGCTCTTGTTTCTCGGAATATTTCACTTATTTGTTAATTAACCTGAATGCAAAGATCAAATAAAACAATGGGATGTGAATAACACCAGGTTACCATTGGAATTTTGCCTGGGACACTAGGTTTATTGAGAGTGCAAAGCAAGTCTTCCCAATCGATGGCACAGCCAGGTGAGGCTTCACTGCTGTTGACTCCACCCACAGCACCTTCTGAGGGCTGCTCTCATTACTTACTGTCTCTTCCCAGAGAAGGAGAGATAAAACAAAGAAAACTCCAACTGACACCAGAGACTTTGATTCCCCACAGCCAGTCAGCAAATTAATTAACAGCTTAAGGGTTGAATGTTCTCTTTGATTATGAGGCCTGACCGTCTATGGAAGAGTTTTACAGAGCAATCTGGGTGTTGCCTTCACAACAAGGACATGTCACGTGAGAAGGTGAACATCTGAACCAACCCCGGCAGGGTGTCATCATACATCCCCCATGCTACCATGATTTTTCTGGAAGAAATGCTCAAAATACAGCACAACTAGGAAGGAGTGGAAAGAAGAAGATCCAGCTAGAAGCTGAGCCTTACTTTCCAATCCAGCAGGATGCCCCAATACCAAGCCAAGAGTCTCACTCCAAAAGCCAGTTAAGCCCCGCCCTGAAGCATGCCTCCTCCTTTCCCAGAACATGACACCCCAGCCATAGCTCACCCTTTGGGCTCATGAGGGTAGCTTCCACAGCCTTGCCCCCATCACCACAGCGCTCATCGAAGGGTAGGCACTGCTCCCCGGTCCCCGCCACTACCTCAGCGTTGTCCGACAGCAGCCGGCCACCGCTTAGTGAGCGTGCGCGGTAGATCCGCCGTGAGTTTGTATCAGAAATGTACAGGGCACCAGTCACTGGGTCCACCGCCAGAAAGTACTTGTGCGTGGGGTTGTTGCTGCGGGGAAGAGGCACACCAGGTTCCCTGGTTCAGAATCACTGTTTCTGCATCACACACTTGTGTTTACAGCTCCACTGAGCAAGTCTAGCTCCACTACTAGCAGATTGTTGCAATGTGTCTGTACTCCACTGCAGTAGAAAAGCTTAAATGTGATGGGGGAGAATTCAAGGCTGAGGCAACATGCAATTCAGATGGGACTGTCACAGAACATGCAGCTGCGGCAGGAATGAGGGGTCTTACCTGTGCCGAAAGTCTTTGTTTCTTGTAGGGAAAAAAGAAGGATAATAAACAAAGAGATGTCAGTAAAGTGACAAGCAGACAGGAAAGTGACATAGAGGCTAGATAGTTTCCTGTATTACATTAGGCAGGGATAATGGGACGTTCCATAGGTGGTAGGTCCAACTTGTACTGGACAAAGCATTAGCAGCTTACTGGGAGGACACTGACCACAGCCTGGACTGGATAAAGAATTACCAGCTTACTGGGAGCACAGTGACCACAGCCTGTACTGGACAAATCATTACCAGGTTACTGGGAGCACAGTGACCACAGCCTGTACTGGACAAAGCATTACCGGCTTACTGGGAGGACTCTGACCACAGCCTGTACTGGACAAATCATTACCGGCTTACAGGGAGGACTCTGACAACAGCGTGCACTGGACAAAGCATTACCGGCTTACTGGGAGGACTCTGACAACAGCCTGTACTGGACAAAGCATTACCAGCTTACTGGGAGGACTCTGACCACAGCCTGTACTGGACAAATCATTACCAGGTTACTGGGAGGACTCTGACCACAGCCTGTACTGGACAAAGCATTACTGGCTTACTGGGAGGACTCTGACAACAGCCTGTACTGCACAAAGCATTACCGACTTACTTGGAGAACTCTGACCACAGCCTGTACTGGACAATGCATTACCGGCTTACTGGGAGGACTCTGACAACAGCCTGTACTGGACAAAGCATTACTGGCTTACTGGGAGGACTCT
>JABFEA020000002.1:15341736-15353493 GCA_019775915.2 Cyphomyrus plagiostoma | reverse complement strand
AGGCGGAGACCAGAACCCGGGTCCCAGAGGTGTGAGGCAACAGTGCTAACCACTGCACCACCATGCCGCCCCCTGTAGCCATATATAACACATATATAAAAAACTAAAACTGGAAAAGTTGTGAGTGCATATGTATTTATCCTCTTCAGGGGTTCACCAACTTCAGGAGTGACAATTAGTTGATGAAAGTCCACCTGTATGCAATGAAAGTGACACGATCTGTCACACGATGTCTGTATTAACAGACCTGAGAGGCCCCTGACCCATGGAAGAAGGTTCTCTGGTCAAATGAGACTAAAATTGAACTATTTGGTCATTCTGGGAAACGTCATGTGTGGCACAAACCCGACAATTCCCATTACCTGAGAACAGCATCCCACAGTGAAGCACGGTGGTATCTGCATCCTGCTGTAGGGGTGTTTATCATGGGCAGGGACAGGAACACTGGTCAGGATTGCAGGTAAAGATGGCTCTACAAAGTATTTTTTTGCTCTATGCATACCTGCATTTTGTTTTTTTCTCTTTATTTTTTGTGGCACAATATAAATATTTTGCACCTTCAAAGTGGCATGCATGTTGTATAAATCAAATGGTTCTAATGCCCCCAAAATCCATTTTAATTGTTGTAACTTGACAAAACAGGAAAAACACCAGGGGGTGAACACTTTTGCAAAGCAATGTACATGATGATAGACAAGCAGGAAATGAAGGTCAGCAAACTGCAAACGCAATATGCTTTCAAACCTGGATGACTCTACTTCCCTGCAGACAACTCTCACTGTAACAGAGATAAATTATTGGATTTCACTGCTTGGGGGCTACCATTACATTATTGACTTAAACTTTTTCTTGAGCTGAGAAAAACGTCTGTCCATGACTCTCTCTTTGACTGGATAGATTACTGTTTGATGTTTGGCCAATCACAGAATGTGGCTTAGAAAGGGCCAAGATCTTTTCATTCTGCCAGTGATTCATCACAGTGGTGAAGAAACAGCAGTGCTGGATAAACCCAGGTTCTCGGGAAATAAATCAGCACTTCTATTTGTAAAACATGACTCCCATACAGGATCATCCATTACCAACATAGCGACACAATTGCTATTACTGATACCTCCTAATTAAATGTGAACACCCATTACCACGAAGCCCCTCCCAAGCCTCCTTTCTGCTGAGACCAACCTGAGCTCCAGGATTCCGGTGGTGTTCATGGAGGGATACACCCGGCGTATGAAATTGAGGTCGCCCACGTAAAGGCTGCCGTCAATGCCTGATGCCAGGGCAACGGGGGCGAGCAGCTTGTTTCCATCAGCCAGGCCGTTGCAGCTGGGACAGGAGATGCTACGTCTTCTGCCATTTCCCATGATGCTCGTGATGATTGGAGGCTGCTGGGACATGAAGAGGTTCTCCCCGCTGCCTTTATGAAGGATCCCTTAAAAAGGGAAAACATCCCGTTTCAAATCAGAGTCTGAAGGAGCAGCTGGATCTCTCATTTGATTGGGGTGTGGCTGTGTTCCTCTCCTGCTCCTGGGTCTTAGCAGCTATAGGGCTCTCGGGGGATGGTGCATTCTCATCCAGCTGATACAATTACTCTGCTAGCCAGGAGATTTGAATCCAGGAATTCTGGATGGAGACCCAGAGAGCACGGTCATGACAAGTGGCCAGTAGGGGTTGCGTGACAGTTATGTTATGAAAGTCGAGTGGAAGCCCACTAATCACTGATGATGTCATTAAAAAACACAAGAGAAGGGAATGCTTTGCAATAAGACTCAATCTGCATTTGCAAAAACATAATGTACATGCTGACCGTACATGGAACAGAAACAAGAAACAAGAAATAGCAACCGGTTGCAACTTATTGCTGCATAAATTGCTGCTACTAACACTTGTGCATACACATTTTATTTAAGAATCTCAAATGTACGTTTTCATAATCGCCTTGCCACCTGCTGTACAGGTGTACAGTGCACTAATGGACATACAGTATGATGATGCCACTTTGATTATAAGTGTAATATTAGCTGTGCAGCTGTTGTTCCGAAGCCCTAAAGCCCTGTAAATCTGATTATGGTTACATAGGTCTGAGATATGAAGCTTTCATTTCCTCCCCATCTTGGTAGGACTGTCACCAGGGGCCAGAGGCATGCCAGCTAAATGAAGGGGCCCTCTTCTCATAGGGCCCAGTGGTGACACAGCAGAGTGATTGTTTCTATTTGGACTGAGGTCAGTGTTTCTCAAATTGGTCCTTGGGGACCCTCAGATAGACCACAGTGGTGGTCCCCAAGATCTGGGTTTTAAAACACTGCGCTAAACTAGCCCAGACCATTATTACTGTTCATGAGGAACCTCCACAAACTTCCCAGAGTAAATGTATCCATCTGTGAGATGTGAGCTCTGAGGTGCCTCCTGGTGCGCATGCTGACGTACCGCTGCGGACATTGAGGGCATGGTGCTTGTCGAGAGACCAGCTGCCCAGGCCGGAAGGCTCCAGCTCGAAGCCCTGCAGCACAGCCATCCGCTTCTCCCACAGGATCAGAGAGGGGCAGGTCTCATACTCGTAGCCCACAGACACTGGTAGGGGGGAAAACAGGAAGAGGTGGGGCACATGTGTAGAGAGGGTTAGGACAAAGACGTGGACAGATACATACAGTCACACCAGCAGATGCTGATGGTTCTGTCAGTAGGTCCAACTGGCTTATGGAGGTGATCTAAGTGATTTTCTGATAATACTCCCCAGTTGGCTGCAGGTGCGCAGGATGGACAGCACTCCATACCTGCAGGGACGGACTTCAAGTCTCACGCCCAGCCCTCTGCATGAACAGTCTGCATGTTTTTCCGCAGGTTATCACTGGGTTATCAAAGCGTTCCTCACACAGTCCAACACATGCAGTTAGCTAAAGCAATGCCTTTGAACCACGAGCTGTGGCTCCCCACCTTGGCTCCAGGCTCACCGTAGCGTGGTACCAGATTATGAAGATGGGTGGATGGTCATGACTCATCACCTCCGCTTGAAACATCCGGAGTGGCTCTCCTGACTGTACTGTGGCCTTTCCCATGAAAGCACCAGTTTCATACCCCCTCCCAGCTCTGAGAGAGATTAACTCTGTGCCGCACCCTTATGTGTGAAGTCAGTGAGAGACTCGCTTCCCAGAAAGAGAGAATGTACATTTGTTCTACGTAACTAAAAGCCACCTTCAGCTGTGCAGAAGCCCTGGCCAGTTGTTGCGGCATTTGCAGGCAGTCCGTGGGCTTCTCACCACGACAGATCTGCCCACCTGGCTCTACAGGAGCGCCCCTCTGCTCCTAGCATACTGCCGACAGGGCCAGTAACCCCGAAGGCCTACCCCCCTGAACCCCTGCTCTTAGCATACTGCTGACATGGCCAGTCAACCCGAAGGCCTACCCTCCTGACCCTCTGCTCCTAGCATACTGCCGACAGGGCCAGTAACCTCGAAGGCCTACCCACCTGACCCCCTGCTCCTAGAACACTGCTGACAGGGCCAGTGACCCCGAAGGCCTACTCTCCTGACCCTCTGCTCCTAGCATACCGCCGACAGGGCTAATAACCCTGAAGGCCTACCCCCCTGAACCCCTGCTCTTAGCATACTGCTGACAGGGCCAGTGACCCCGAAGGCCTACCCCCCTGAACCCCGGCTCTTAGCATACTGCTGACAGGGCCAGTGACCCCGAAGGCCCACCCCTCTGCCCCCCTGCTGCACCAGGGCCCCAGTTTTGCCAGTACGGGTGAACGCTAATTCTACCTGGCATCTGGTGAATGTCTAATGTGAAAAAGCAGAGATGACTCTGGCCATTTTATGGCTCTTCTGAGAGCCTCTGGTTTTATGGAAGTTGCTTTACTGCTTTGAGATTGAAACTCATTTTGTTGCAGGCATCATAAAGTCTGGTGTCTACACCAAGGGCTTTCCACATCCCAGTACAACCTACATTATTCTTCTATTCCTTGTTAAGCTTTTCTTAGGAGGATTCATTCATTATCTTAGAAGAGAGCTAATCTGGATCCAATTTCAAGCCTCCTTGGCCCACCTAGGCCTGCTCCTTTTAGCCCCACCCCCACTGGCCATGCCTCTATGTCACCCCACCCCATCACACCCTGCCTCCCACCCTAACCCAGGTCTGGGCTCCATCCCCTTGGCTCACCGACTGCTTCAGATAGGCCATAGACCTTCTGGCCATAGGCGTCTGTCTTATCCCAGATGAACGTGTAGGCGAGGTTAGGGGAGGAGTGGAACCACTTCTGGAAGAGGTGACCCTCCACAGCAACCATGAGGTGAACTTTGTTGAGGCTGAGGGGCACTGTGGCCTGGGTCATGGTGATTTTCAGCAGGGACCTGTACCCTGGGCTGCGTGAGCTCAGGTAGCTCAGCTTCAAGCTGGTTCCTGGGATCTCAATCTGCTCATGAAGTACCTGCAGGACCGAATGGCCATGAAAATTGATGAATAACTGTCCATGGGGGGCAATGTGCTGTATTTTTGCCAGATGGAAGACAAGTCTCAGAGCCCTGATCTCTACACCTGTGTCTCAGGGATGATTGGCTTCACCCCAGGGCGGGAGCTGAAGAAGGAGGAGAGAGGCGAGGCCACCACCACAGGGTCAGGCCGCACAAAGCCGCTGAGGTCGCAGCTGGGGATGGTGTTCTCCTCCGTCTTCAGCACTAGTGTGTCCATGGCGTAGAAGCTGTTCCAGGGCAGCCAGATGGTGCGCTCCTGGGTCAGGAAGGGGGCACGCTCAAAGTGCAGCGTTAGGGAGGCACCGCCATTGGTTATCAGGTCAAACCTACCATGGTGAACCGGAGGGAGGGACAGAGGGAGAGAGAGGCAGAGAGAAGGAATGAGGGAGAAAGAGGGAGAGAGTGAGTGATGAGAAGGAGGAGGGAGAAGGAGAAAGAGGGACAGAAACGAAAAGAAATAGACAAAAAAAGAGGGACAGAGACAAAATGGGAGAGACGGAGAAAAAGGGAGAAAGACAGTGGAATGGAAAAAGGAGAGAGGGAGAAAGACAAAGGGAGAGAGAAAGCGAGTAAGAGGGACGGAGAAACAGAGCGACAGAGTCATGGGAGAAAGAGAAAGGGAGAGAGACAGTGAAGGAGAGGGAGAGAGATAGAGAAAAAGGGAGAGTGACAGAGGGAGGAGAGGGAGAGAGAGAAAAGGGGACAGAGACAGAGGGATTAGGAGCAGGAAGAATGAGAAGGATGGGGAGAAGGAGGAAGAGGGGGAGAGGAAGAGAGTAAGGGAGAAAAGACAGTGGGAGAGAGAGAGAAAGAGGTGAACAAACAGCAGGGAAGAACAGCCTGTGTTTTCAAAAAGCTAACATTCTGTTCAGTGTATCTGCTAATTTTGATTATTTCCTATTATCAAATATGTTGCAACGATTGTTATGAGAGCTATAAGAAAATACTCATATTTACATTAGCAGTTGCATTATCATGCAATGTTCACTGTAATGAATAGAAGCCCATAAATAGATTACAAAGGATAGCATTCTGTATCAGGGCGTATCCTCTGATACCACCTTGCCATCTCTACTCACGTTCCGTCTTGCCGCGTTAGAGTGTAGCCATAGTGGGGATACTTGACAAAAGACACATTAACCCCCACCAGAGGGGTCCCATCTGTAGTCAGGACCTGACCCCGGATCAGCGAGGCCAAGCTACAGGGAGAAGGAGGAGATGCAGTAATCAGTCAACCACTCAAGAGCATGAAAAGCAAGACCTCAGAATGTTTTTTGGCCATGATGGGAACTCCCAGCTCTCCCCAGTCATGTTCCTTAAAAGGCACATTTCAGAGCTCCATGCTGTCCCCACACTGTGCGTGTAGGCGGGGAGCAGATGCTCAAAAGCATATGCATAATGCAGCCATCTGCAGTAATCTCCACCTACCTCCACATGGGCCCATGTACCTTATAACATTTGTTCAAATATGTGTCAATAAACCTCTACTTACTTTGCCCTCCTTTTATCATGTGACACAACTGTTGCCTAAGTGACTTTAAGTAACATTCCGATGAGTGGTGTGTGTACACAGTTCTGTATGCATGTACATTTCAGGCCTGGCATCCAAATAAGGAGGCCGGTCTGCATCCGTCTGTCTCGGCCCTCTGGCAGCCAAGTCTGGCAAGCAGTTTGTGTGCCATCAGTGTTTTGTTGGGTTGTTGACAGCATGCTACCATGCTTTGATATTCTTTGTTTCAAAGTTTCACAGTATACTGATTACTCTGCTACATATTTCGAGGACTAATTGCATTCTACATATTATTTTCTGATTGGAATGGATATTCACAGGTGGCTGGTGTGAGCAGCCATCGCTTGGCTTTCAAAGAGAGCCTGCTCTCCCAAGTCTGCATGGTCTTCACAGAGAGCTTGCTCTCCCTGGTCTGATTTGGGTGGATATTTAAAGGAGGCTGGTCTGAACAGCCTTCAACTTGGCCTTCACAGAAAGCCTGCTCTCCCTGGTTGTCTGACCTTCACAGAAAGCCTGATCTCCCTGGCTGTCTGACCTTCACAGAAAGCTTGATCTCCCTGGCTGTCTGACCTTCACAGAAAGCCTGATCTCCCTGGTTGTCTGACCTTCACAGAGAACCTGCTCTCCCTGGTTGTCTGACCTTCACAGAGAGCCTGGTCTCCCTGGTTGTCTGACATTCACAGAGAGCCTGCTCTGCCTGGTTGTCTGACCTTCACAGAAAGCCTGATCTCCCTGGTTGTCTGACCTTCACAGAAAGCCTGATCTCCCTGGTTGTCTGACCTTCACAGAAAGCCTGATCTCCCTGGTTGTCTGACCTTCACAGGGAACCTGCTCTCCCTGGTTGTCTGACCTTCACAGAGAGCCTGGTCTCCCTGGTTGTCTGACCTTCACAGAGAGCCTGCTCTGCTTGGTTGTCTGACCTTCACAGAAAGCCTGAGCTCCCTGGTTGTCTGACCTTCACAGAGAGCCTGCTCTCCCTGGTTGTCTGACCTTCACAGAAAGCCTGATCTCCCTGGTTGTCTGACCTTCACAGAAAGCCTGCTCTCCCTGGTTGTCTGACCTTCACAGAAAGCCTGCTCTCCCTGGTCTGCCTGCAAAAATTAAAGCCTAAGCCTCTTCTAGACTTAACCCAGCAGGGAATCTGAACAAAAGAAAATTGAGGAAAATCGATCCATGCTGCAAGATGGGGGGTAGGCCTTCGAGGTTACTGGCCCTGTCAGCAGTATGCTAGGAGCAGAGGGGCACTCCTGTAGAGCCAGGTGGGCAGATCTGTCGTGGTGAGAAGCCCACGGACTGCCAGTATTCCAGTGGCTAAGGAATGTTCTGGCATGTTGCTGGAGGAAGGGAAGGGGTGTTTTTTCGGGGAGGAGGGTGATCTGTACCTGGCATTAAAGGGATTTTCTGCGGGAATGATGTGGGTTCTGTCCCTCCCCACGAGCATCTTCACCCTTTCATAGAATGATTTCACTTTCTGGGCCGACGTCTGGGTCTGCTGGATGATCTGGAGTGGGTCACGTGAGCCACGGCACAGCGGGTTGTTTTGGCAGGGACTCTGGATGCAGCAGTCTGGGTCCATGCAGTCTGTCAACCCATCTGTAGGGGGCGACATACTGTCAGTGAGTCAGCCACAAAGAGACATACACAGCACAGCATAGCATGCACACTATGCTGTAGCACTGCTATCTATGTGCAGACAGGAGTAAATTCAAAACAAATGGAAAGCTCTGCCACTTAATTGTGGTAGTAAACAGTTCAATAAAGATGAATTTTGTGGGGGTGCCACTACAATATTAATTATTCAGATTTTGCTATATAAGTTAGTTGTTATTCTCACAAATAGCAAAACAGGAGCTTTCTCAAAATCTGTCCTTGAGAATTGAACAAATATTTATATATTCATAGAAAACCCACACATACGTCTCGGCATGGGAGCTCCTTTGGAAGCATGAAGTCCATTACACTCACAAATCGTGAGAGGAGCCAGAGCCAGGCAAGCAGCCTGAAAAGGCACCGCCAACGCCTGGGTGCTTGCATTCGCCGTGTTTACATACAGAGCTGCTTCTTCCAGATACGGCATTGGGTGAAATGTGCGCATCGGCCGGTTCCTATTTGAACCCCCCCATCCCCCCCGCTGCCTCACCTCCTTCATTGTCCTTGTTGTCTGCGCATGAGGTCTCCATGGCAACACTGCAGCCAGAGCCCCTCCAGCCAGTCTGACACTCACAGTGCCAGCTGTTCTGGCCCAGAGTGCACTGGCCATTTCCATTGCAAAGGTTTGGGCATCCATCTGTGATGGGGGGGGGGGGGGATGGGCAGAGAAGAAAATGAGAGGGGGAAATAAAATCAGAGAATGGAAGAAGGTGTGAAAGGTGAAGAAGGGGTAGCAAGGGATGGGAGGAAAGAGAGCCAAGCAAGAGTTAGGGCAGGTACCTCCACTCAGGAGGGGGCTGGGTGTTGTGGGTCTCCACACATATGCAGTGCAAACTATTCCAACCTCCACCTCACACACACACCCCCCACCAGCACACATCCACCATGCATACAATACTACTAGCTGTTAAACACCCCCCAACAAAAGAAATAAAAATAACACACTGCTCCCCCCCCAAAGGCCGAACACAAGGTGACAGATCTCATAACTGGTGATGTCCAATGAATTCCAAGATTCCAGCATTTGGAGACGTGCTGGTGCCAGCTGTGCTGGGGGTGCGGGGCAAAGCAGCAGCCTGGCAGAGGGGGGGCCTCATTTACATCCTACAGACGGCGCTCACACCAGCCCAAAATACACGCCCACTAGGAGGTAAACAGATTCCTCTATTCATTCAAAACAGGGACTTTTTGATAAACGCATATGTAAAAGTTCCCAGATGACTAGTGTATTATTTTATTCTGATGGCATGGGTGTGGTGTTCCCTCATGTGAGAATATGATTAGGATGTCTAGGATCTGTGGATGTGATTATGAGACTTCGAGAGAAGATGTAGGAGTAGCAGGGGGTCAACGGGAAAACATGCAAACTCAATGTCTATTGGAAAATCACCTGTCTAATGGTTTTCCAGTACAAAAAATCCCTACTGTAAAGATTCCTCGAGAAGTAATGAAAAGGCTCATTTTTGCCATGGCCTGATTCCAAACTGTTTATTTAGAGGCTTGGAAAAGCTCAGCAAGGCATGAAAACAGCAAACTTTTTATCCTTTCTGCTGTATTAGCGACCAGCTTAAGAGCAGGAGCCGTGGCAAGCTAGGTCTTAGTGGGAATGTTGCAAAAAGCAGCCTGGAAAATTCAGGCAGAGTTGGGGCAGCTCCTGTAGCCAGAAGCCAGCTCTCACTGCAGCCAAAGGCCTCCCCTTTCACTGCAACCGGAGGCCAGCTCTCACTGCAGCTAAAGCCCACCCACACTGCAACTGGAGGCCACCCTCTCACTGTAGCCGGAGGCCTGCTCTCACTGCAGTGGTAAGCCCCTCCCTCTCACTGCAGCTGGAGGCCAACACTCACTGCAGCCAGAGGCAAGCTCTCATTACAGCCAGCCAAAGGGCCCCCTCTCACTGCAATCGGAGGGCAGCTATCACTGCAGCCAAAGGCCCCCCCCCCACAGCAGCTGGAGGCTCCCCCACATTGCAGCTGGAGGTCCCTCCCTTCACTGCAGTTAGAAGCCCCCTCTCACTGCTGTCAGGGACAGATCCCTCTCACAGCACCTGGAGACTACCCCCTCTCATTACAGCCAGAGGCTGCCCTCTCTTCCTGTAGCTGGAGGCTAGTTCTCACTGCAGATTGAGACTGCTCTCTCTCACAGCAGCCAGAGGCCGCCCCCTCTCACTACATCAGCCATCCCACGGCCATTCTACTCAATTAGGGCACTAAAGGTCCGCTTAAAACAGCCTGCCACAGCTCATTTCAAGATGTGGGTTCAAAGATCAGAGCCCCCACCCCCTTTCATGCAGCAGCACAAAAGACCTTGAGTGATATTTTTTGTGCCATTACACCAGCAACTAAAGCAAGAAACATGCTGGCTTCTGCATCATAAGATGTTCCTGGTTATTCTGAGATGTTTATGTTTTTCCCTGCAGGGGGGCAACCACAATGTGCAAATGTCAGGTTCAGTGCCCTGAACCCCCATGTCTTTAATTAATCCGAACATCGTTGTCTGGGAAATTCTAAATGCCACATTAACAGACTGGCCTGCATAGATTTTCACAGAGTATTGGGCGATGAAAAAAGGCAGTTAGCAATGATTGCCTGTTAAATGGAGTTGCCATTTTAAGCAGCCAAGTACTTATGAAGTCGTGGACAGCAAAATCCATAGCAAGCATCGATCGGCCTCCTTGGGCAGGGCAGTGCGGGCCTCTGTTTTAATGCAGAGGGCCAGTCGATTCTCCTCATGCTGAATGGAATAAAGTGAGATTTCAGAAACTATTAAATGAAGCCTCCAAAGAAATGCTGTCCATTCAGATGTAACATGCCAACTGAAGAAAAAGAGAATCTGCTATGGATCACGGCTCAAAGCACAGAGAGCTCATGGAGGACCTCAAATCGCCCCCTTTTACATGGGACAGAGAGCAGCAGACAGCTCATCTATGCTCTCCTACTGCGCTGTGTGGCTAAATATCACCAGCACACCCTGCACTGATTGGGGGGTTCATGCAGAATCAACACCAAACTGTCCGTCGACTGGCACCCAAACAATTAATGAGCGAGTCAAAGAAGACTTCGCTTAGCACTAAGGGACTTGATGTTTTAGTCAGGTATATCACTGAACATCAAATAACCAAACAGGAACACCCACACAAACAAGGACCTGGTTGGAGGTGAACAGAATGTGCATTATTAAGACTATAGCTTTGTCAGCACAGGCAGACCTGGGGGGGCAGGGGGGATTGCTTTGTGCCTTAGCCTTAACTCCTGGGGGGGGGGGATGTGTGGGTCCACATGAGCACCCTCCTCCTCTTTCCCACTCCAGGAAGTGCCCAGTTCCCACAACTTGCTGGTGGACCATGTCACCATCTGCTCCACAGGAGCTCTCGCCCAACACAGGACACATGCATACACAGATACATCATCTCAAAAAAGTGTTACCACTCTCGAAAAATCCCCAATTTCAGGCTATGATATAATAGAACACAAAGCAAATGCCAATTCCCTAACCGCAAAGAGGGGTGTACAGTGACATCCTTCTAAGCCTAAGCCTAACCCTAACCGCAAAGAGGGGTGTACAGTGACATCCGCCTAAGCCTAACCCTAACCGCAAAGAGGGGTGTACAGTGACATCCTTCTAAGCCTAAGCCTAAGCCTAACCCTAACTGCAAAGAGGGGTGTACAGTGACATCCTTCTAAGCCTAACCCTAACCCTAACTGCAAAGAGGGGTGTACAGTGACATCCTTCTAAGCCTAAGCCTACCCCGTGACAGGCACACTCGGCCACAGCGGCTGCACAGGTAAGTCGGATCTGGGGTTGGAGCTGTGACGACGCGGTTCTTCCTTCTGCTGCGTTTCTCTTTGAAGACGGCTCTGCGGTTGTTCTACAGGAGGAGACCGACTGGCGAACAATGTGTCACCAAGCCTCGCGGTCAGTGGCAAGGGCTGACCACTGACGATGATCGATGTGGCAGGCTGCCAGAGACTTCTTTAGAGTGTCTTTGTATCTCTTCTTTGGTGCCCCTCTGTCGCGGTGCCCAGTGGAGAGCTCACCATAAGGACAATCGGAAGCATTCTAAGAGTCGTAAGTGATGACTGTATGTAACCCACGACTCGGAGCCATACAGGAGGGTGGTCAGTACCGCGGCTC
>JABFEA020000002.1:15308830-15319042 GCA_019775915.2 Cyphomyrus plagiostoma | reverse complement strand
GTAAGGCCAACCCCAGGAGTCGCCCCCCCCCAGCATGACGGGTACGGACGGCCCGGTGAGCCGGCACCCCATGACAGGTGAGGGTGACTCGGGCAGCTGCCCCGCCCATGAGGGGTAAGCGTGGCCCTGGGAGCTGCCCCCCCTTGTGGGGTAAGCGTGGCCCTGGGAGCTACCCCCCCTTGTGGGGTAAGCGTGGCCCTGGGAGCTGCCCCCCATGAGAGGTAAGCGTGGCCCTGGGAGCTGCCCCCCCATGAGAGGTAAGCGTGGCCCTGAGAGCCGGCCTTGCTGACAGCCCCACCACAGCCAATATCAATTTCCTGTAAACACCCGGGATGTTTTCTCATCAGTCTGGAAATACAGCTGCCCCGACTTGTGTGATCTCGAGAGCAGCCTTGATATATTGAATCACCACCCGATGTCTTGCGGGGCTTTTGGGTGAGGGGGGACCATCACAAATCACGCTCTGGGTCACACGAGTCTGGACAGGTCCTTGGCAGCCCAGGTCAACCCCAGCCAGCTGTGACAGTCCGTCTCCTGGGTAACGGTGCTGATTGTTTTCCTTGCTACCAGCCCCTAGCAGTCAATATCTTCGAGCGATCGCCTGTGAGGTGCCAACCACATGAATGACTGCCCAGGACCCCAGGTTCTGTGGAGGGCTCTCCATTAGCAGAATTTATCCTGATGAGCAAATTAATTATAAGGAGATTACTGGCCTTGATTGCTTAATATAATTAAATTATGCTCAAAAATAAACAGGGAAAAAATCACTTACTGACGTGAAGGTCAGGATCTGAAAATGCTTGGAAAAATGAGTCAGTTCCGGGCAAAGGGACCTAATGGTAGGATAAAAATATCCCGGCAAAGTGAGTATGCTGATGCAGCTGAAGGGCGTTTGTATCCTGGTGGACAGCGACCACATGGCACGTCACCCCATGATCTACGACTATCCCTGGTCCCCCCCCAGAGGTGATATAAGCAAGAGCTCAGGGCTCAAGGATGCGACGGCATCCACGTGTCTTCGTCTGTGGCCGGCCTATCATGCTCCCATTGCCCTTGAGGTCCTGATAGGGAGCAGGATGACCACAGTGTGCTGAGATCTATCCTCCCTCTCTGCTTCCTCTCAAATCAACTGAGAGACTAATCACACTACTTGTATAGTAGATAGGGTGTACCTCCCACATCAGGACCACAACCAGCCTCTCCTCAGCCCAATGATGGCCTAAACTAGTGCCCTTCTACTCTGCAATGAGAAAGCAATCTCGCCCAGCCCTGAGGGCATGTGCCAAAAACCCAGCCTGGCCTGCAAGACACTGAATGGATTCTGGAAGCCAGAGGACTTCAAAGAATCGCTTTAACTCCAAAGCTGCCACTCTTGAAAGGCTGGGATCCTGAGGTGTATTCAGTCGATACTGGAGGTGCTCAAACTGGAGCCTAGTGAATGTGAAGCTGGCTCTGTGCCAGATCTCAGAGCTCAGTCTGCATGGCCTGGTGGACGGTGGCCTTCTAGGATCAAAGTTCATTGGGAAACCAACTGAATAAGTATTCATCATCAAAGGACAATGCACAATCAACCTCAGGAATGGGTGACAGCAACCAACAGACAAAACAAGGCTTTCTGCTGATTCTTCCTATTTCATGTACAAGAATATTTTTGTGCCACGGGGATAGGTGTGTATGACTGAAAGGGGTCAGGGACATATCTGTCCTGAATAATTTCTTTGTGGGGGGACTTCAGTTTGAGATCAGTGTAGAAAGCCCTAAACTGCCCCCCCCCCCCCCACAAGAACATCACATAAACAGAGGGGCACCCACCGGTCCATCACACACAGACAGGGTTCCTGACTGTTACAGCCTCCTGGCATAAGAGGGTGAGTGTGGACATCTGACATGCCCTTCCCATCATGCCTTGGTTTCGCTGAGAACCAATCCAATGACGACACTTATTTTCACCTTGTTATAAAGCCTGGACCAGCTTCAGCACTGTAGGGGAATGGGCTGCTCAGATCCTTGTTAGACTTAATGTGTGTTGACTGAGTCTGTACCTTTTGCCTACTGAGCATTTTGGTTGGGTGAACTGCCATTTTTGTTGTCCACTGTTCTCTCCTAATTTGTTACTCCGGGACACATGTAGTGAATGTTACACTGGGGTTTGATATGCAAGTTGGTGTTGATTTCCAATTAGGGAGTCACGTTTCTCTTTCTGCCCTGGCTTCATCCTGAGGTGAACTATTAGTTATAGTTCCTAGTTACTTCTCCCAAAAAGTAACTGAGTTACAGCATTATAAACGTAACTAGTTACCAGGGAAAGTAATTATTGTCAAAGAATTTGGATTCTCCCCCTTTAATGGAACATTAAATTCAACTGTATGTTCAATTATTTATAATAAAACTGAATATTAAATTTGTTTCATGAATGACATGGACACATAATAGACTAAATTATTAACAGAATAGGTTGCACACTAATCTATTTTAATGTTGGTATGGGACAATGTGAGACAAGACACCTATCAAATTTAATATATTATCATATCATTATGCTCATAATACAACACTTAAACAAAACAGATGTTTTAGAACTTTTGATTTCAAACAGGCTGCAACTGGCCATCAAATAAGTCTAAAATTTAATTATACGAGAGCTCTGAAGGAATCCGACTCAACTGTTGATTATGGCAGCATGTTCTGAACAACATACCTGACTATCAGTTTAACTCAGTCTATCGCAAGTTTTTGTGGAGCAGAAAACTCAAGCTTAGGCCACTTGTACGGCGTGGCTCCGTCTCCTTTGCTTGCTGAGCTCAAGTTAGCTGGACCTGGGTTTGTGCTGGGATTAACAGCAACGTTTTTGGCCACCAGTTTTGTAGATGCGTGTGATGATGAGAGGTGCTTCATGAGATCATAATTGCTTACAATTGACATGAAGAAACACTTTGTTCTGGGCATAATGCATATTTATCATATACATTCTTGCCTTTTATCTCAGTGAGGGAAATGTAATGTCTGCACTTCCAGTTTAAGAATGCTATTCACAAATTCTCTGGGCTCGCCATTGCTACGTGTGTCTCAATCGTTTGTGAGGGCGACTGTGTGTGTGCTTGTGACTGAACACCTGCTCAACTCTGCTTCTGGTTTGCTAACCATGAAATTTTATTCTTCCTTAGCCAATCATAATAACTTATTCGGATAGTCTTAATTGTAGTAACTCGCCGCATTTTACCGCAGTAACGGTAACGGCGTTGTAATGATGGAAACTAGTAATTAGTTAGATAACATGTTACTGAAAAAAATAACGCTGTTTATTTTAATGCAGTTATTCCCTTCAGTGGATACAGTATAAGGTAATGTAAGGTGTGCTTTATTCTTCTCTTATAACCTGAATACATGCTGTGAATATCTCACTGTATTGTATGTTACACTGGGGTTTGATAGGGAAATCAGTGTTGATTTCTAGTTGGGGGTTATATTTGTTTTGTTGTCCTGGCTTCACCCTGAGCTATAGCACAGTGCTCTTAGTTTATAAACTGTGCTTATGCTGTAAATATCTCACTGTGAGACACTGAATATAAATCCACTTCTGCTTCATGTGACCTTATTGTTGTAGTCCTGATTCCCTACTGCTAAACTGCTGATGTTGTAAGAATTATTGCAGGCTCAACTAGGATTACGTGGTTGGGTTTTCCTGTGGACTGACACATAGAGCAGATACAACGATAATGGACAACATCTGATTTCATCCCTGGCCAAAAGAAGTGTTACAAAATGTGATGGTATGTTTTTGTAACTCCTAAATAACCTGCCATCAATTTAACATGAACTACAGTCAGCATTGCTTTCAATACATTTTTGGAACAACAATTTTACACATAGTGCTTCACTCTGCAGTCAGTCACTGCTGGCAACCGATTGCACATAAGCGCCCCATTTTCAGTAAAGTACCCAGCAGAGCCATGAGGAGTCATCTCAGGCTGAGACCTTGTAGTCAAAACCCTTGCCAGTGAAAGGTCTTCCAGCCTTCCTACCTGTAAGGCAGTAAAACCAACCATACTAGCACACTCAGAGAGGGGCTTCGAGAGGACCAGCACAAACAGGGAGGGGCTTCGAGAGGACCAGCACAAACAGGGAGGGGCTTCCAGAGGACCAGCACAATCAGGGAGGAGCTTCCAGAGGACCAGTACAATCAGGGAGTGGCTTTGAGAGGACCAATACACTCACAGAAGGGCTTCCAGAGGACCAGCACAAACAGGGAGGGGCTTCTAGAGGACTAGCACAATCAGGGAGGGGCTTCCAGAGGACCAGCACAATCAGGGAGGAGCTTGCAGAGCACCAGCACAATCAGGGAGGGGCTTCGAGAGGACCAATACACTCAGGGAGGGGCTTAGGGAGGGCCAGCACACTCAGGGAGGGGCTTTGAGAGGACCAGCGCACTCAGGGAGGGGCTCAGAGAGGACCAGCACACTCATGGAGCGGCTTCGAGAGGACCAATACACTCAGGGAGGGGCTTAGGGAGGACCAATACACTGAGGGAGGGGCTTAGGGAGGGCCAGCACACTCAGGGAGGGGCTTCGGAGGACCAGCACGCTCAGGGAGGGGCTCAGAGAGGACCAGCACACTCAGGGAGGGGCTTAGAGAGGACCAGCACACTGATGGAGCGGCTTCGAGAGGACCAATACACTCAGGGAGGGGCTTCCAGAGGATCAGTACACTTAGGGAGGGGCTTCCAGAGGAGCAATACACTCAGAGAGGGGCTTCCAGGGGACCAAAACACTCAGAGAGGGGCTTCCAGGGGACCAGAACACTCAGAGAGGGGCTTCCAGAGGACCAGCGCACTCAGAGATGGGGGCCCCACTTGACCATAACACTCAGAGATGGGGGCCCCACTTGACCATAACACTCAGAGATGGGGGATCCCACAAGACCATAACACTCAGAGAGGGGCCCCACTTGACCATAACACTCAGAGAGGGGCCCCCACCAGAGCATCATGCTCAGAGAGCAGGACCCCCACTCAGCTGTACTTGAAATAAACAATGGATACCCTTACAGGACACCCCAATACATCTGGTGGCTGCTCACTCACAGTGAAATCACAGACATATTCAGCTGACAGGCACGGTCCAATCACAGGCATGGACAGCTCATAGGCTTAGTCAGCTCATAGGAACGATCCAATCAAAGGCATAGTCAGCTCACAGGCACGGTCCAATCACAGGCATGGACAGCTCATAGGCTTAGTCAGCTCATAGGAACGATCCAATCACAGGCATAGTCAGCTCACAGGCACGGTCCAATCACAGGCATGGACAGCTCATAGAATTAGTCAGCTTATAGGAACGATCCAATCACAGGCATAGTCAGCTCACAGGCATGATCAAGTTTCTCACAAGACACGATAAAAATGAAGAGCAAGAAGAGTGATGGGAGGGGAGAAAATGTGCAAGCAAGGGCCTAATGCAGAGAAACAGGAGCTCACCAATGAAGTAGGAGAGCAGGATCGCCAGCAAGGCAGCAGCAGACATCGCAGAAACAGCTGCGCATTTCCAGCTGCAGTACTTTGACGGCTTCTTGAGTTTGAAGGCGCTCCGGGAGAAAGTGTTCCTGGGAAGCAGCCGGGGGGGTGGTGAGTAGACTGTCCCAGAGGTCAGCGGGTAGCCAGGGGACGAGCTGCTGAAGAGAGGTGTGGTCCCGGATGACGTCTTAAACAGGAAGTGCCTGTGTAAGGGGGGGACGAATAGAGAGATAAAAACATAAAATTAACGAATGTGTTGAGGGCAGATTAAGGCTGTTGCCAAGTGGTGGATTTGCACAGTAGGCCCTCAGACCAAGAAGAGGAAGCAGCGATATCCGGGCTCTGACTGGGCTGTGGGATTCAAGGCTGTGTGCATTGCTTCTGGGGACTCGGCCAGGGTGTCCCAACCACCCCCCCCCCCTGGCCTGAAATACACAGAGAAGGACTCCTGGCGGGAAGATTGTAAGATGGACACATCCGACGAGAACAGACCAGAAAGCATGTCCCTGGTTGAGGGCCACTCAGTCGGGCCCCTCCCTTCTGCCCCGCCCTCCAGCACCTTCTGCTAGACAATCAGACTCCAGACCACTGTGATTTCTCATCTCCGCATCACACATCATAAATGCCAGTGATCGCATTAACTACACGCAGCAAGACTGAAGTGGTCTGACATTCGCCCATCCCAGAACAAGGGGCTTCATCAGGAAAACATCCAGTTATGCACCACAGTAAAGCATAGATTGGAAAAGGTAAGGATGGGTGCCAGTTCAGCAAAGTGTCTTCCTCACAATAAGGAAAATACCACCCCCCGCCCCTGAATGATCCGTTCCCTATAACAGCAGCAGATTCCAACTGGCATTAACTGAAGTGAACTCGGAGGCTGTGTGCCCCACCCCCTGCCCCCACCGCTCTCTTATCTCGGTGTGACACCTAGCTTTCGTTAGGAAGCAAATAAATAGTTAGAGTAGCCTAATTAGGAAATGGAATTAAAAGTCCCCCCCCCTTTGTTAGAGCTAATCAGCATTGATTTACACTGTGAACTGATGGCTGGGAGTGATGGCTTCACAACAGTGTGATCCGTCCAGCAAAAAGGCCGCAGCTGGGAAAAAGTGGTTTAGGGTGGTGGGGGAGGTGATGTTAAGAAGATGACAGGGGACTGGGGGGGGTTCTTAGCAAAGGCATGGCCCACCAGATGGGTGGGGGGGGCTCGTCTGCACACTAATGGCGGCAGCCTGCGGGTCGGGGCGGCGGACGGCTGGGCCCGATTAATTACCTGTCGGCCGCTGACAGGTGAGGTGCTCCGGGCCCGTTAAAGCCCCCCATCAAAGGGAGTCACTCATTAACGAATGAGGAGACGCAGGAGACGGAGACTGAGCGCCTCCCACACCCCCGGTTCGCTGCGTTTGGCCTAACATCGATTTGCTTATTGATTCATGAATCTGCCCATTCATGTTTTATGAATGGGGCTGTTATTCCTTCCTGCTGTTCTAGGTTCCCGGGGGCTGATTCCCCTGTGCCTTCCTGGGACTGACAGCTGGGCACCGAGCACGGTCCTCTGGCTCTACAGCCCCCAAAGCAGGTCCTCGTTAGCCTGTAATCATCTTCCTGGCTCTGTGGTAGCCAGATCACTCACACAGACACACACACACACAGACACACACACACATCCAAATATCCCAAAAAGTTGGTGGATGGCAAGGGGTGGTGTGTGCGTGCAGAGCTCGCAGGGAGAGGCACATAGACCACATAAGGGGCACTGTGTCAGACCTCCCCACCCTGGCAGCAGGACATAAAAAGTGTGCTCAAACCACGCTTCCTTGAGTGTGCAACCCACCGTGTGAGTGCGCACAATGCTTCTGTCGGAGTGCATTAGGTATGCATCTGTCACGTGCTGTGGTCAGCTGGAGGCTGGCCTCACATCCATGGGCAGGCGTGTGTCCTTCAGCCCCACCCCCACACAATCTGGGGTATTTACAGCAGCATGCACACCACTGGCATGGAGCGGCTCAGCATGCCTCCACATCCCTCACAGCGATCTCTCACAGCAACGTTCCAGAAAAGTCTCAGCTCATTAGCACAGAGCGAGTCCGGGCAGCACTGTGACTCAACATGTAAAAATATCAAGGATCCCAATTAGAGCTGCAGGCGTCTATGAGGGCAGCATCCCGGGTAGCATCTCGAAAACACCCTGGGATATGGTGTCTGTTTCTCAGGATACACTCCCACCTGCCCAGTGACTATCCGGCATCCTCTGCCCCACCCGGGCCTGCCCTGCCCCACCCCGGCCTGCCCTGCACCGGCCTGCCCCGCACCGGCCTGCCCTGCCCCACCCCGGCCTGCCCCATTAGCCAAGACGCAAAGTCTAGACTCGCTCCATATTCCTTTACTGACACAGTGCACTCATTAGTGAACGGCAACACAGACAAATATGCACCTCGTGTTCCTCACGCAGAAGGATGGGGGAAAACTCTCCCATAAAGCCCGTGGGGCAACAGACTTCTGGGCAGAGAATTGATCCCCTTAGATTAACAAACCAACTGTGGAATGTAAAGCAAATCCATCCCACGCTGAGGCCCCAGCAACCAGTCTGACAACCTGACCATAGGCTGACCAAAACAAAGCAATTGTGCAGAGAGAGAGAGAGAGAGCGAGAGAGAGAGAGGGAAGAAGAGAGGGGGGGAGAGAGAGGGGGAAGAAGAGAGGGCGGGAGAGAGAGGGGGAAGAAGAAGAGGGCGGGAGAGAGAGGGGGAAGAAGAAGAGGGTGGGAGACTCGTTTCCAAAGCATTCTCCGCTCCACTCCCCAGTGACGACGCCGAGAACCCAGACAATTAACGGTGGAACAGAGGTTTTTACAGATAATTAACCGGAAATTCAATAAGTGCTAAGTGTTATTCTCACTGTGTGGCCCGCTCTATAAACAAAGACCCACTTAAACTATTAAAGCAACCAAGGTCACTGGGAGTGCCCATCAGCCAATCACATGCAGAGATGTGTCTCGTTCACTTTTAAGACAGTGTAGGATTGGAGAGGCATGATAAAATCAGCTTGGGGGTGAGGGTCATTTTTTACAGGCTGGTTTTGGAGTAGAAGGATGATGGTGGGAGGGGGAATGTAAAAACATGGCTGTCCTCTGCCTCCTCTTCGTCAAAAAGAAGGAAAAAAGGAAGGTGTCTATAAAAAGCTCCACTGACCAGGGAATCCCAGCAGCTGTAGATGAAAGTGGCTTCTTATGCCCACAAGCACATCCCCTCTCAGGCGCAAGCAGTGATGGTAGCAGCCATCTTCAAACACCGCTGCAAGAGGTAGCCACGGCGGGATTCTGGGAGTTCCCCAGTACCAGTGCTGGCTGGGTCCAGAAGCCGGCAGGTCAGCTGGGGCAGCAGGTCTGAAGGTCTGCTGATTTATGCTACCTGTCACTCCAGCCTCAGTCCCCGGAAGCTTCCAGTAGCGTCCGCTTCAAACAGGCACACAGTCTCAAACAGATGGCATCCCTCCACACACACAGACACACACACTCTGGGCGTTAATATCATGAACGCTGGGAAGGTGCCACCAATCTCCAGATGTACTGGCTCTCCAAATGTTTCCTCTGCTAATGTCTAAAGTGCCACCATCCAGCAGCCTATTCCTGTGCGTAGGGGATGGGGGCTCTGAGTGCTGCCCTCAGATTAATGTGGAATTGTAGCTGGCATCAGCTGCTGAAAAGGTTTGACTGTGAATTTGAAGCCTGTGCAATAGTAGCCATCTTTAGCCTTTTACAGTAGCCCTACTGGCTCTCCACCCCGCTTCCAGCCCCCTGCCTCACTCCTACCTTGCTGCCTTGCAAAAAAGGAGACATTACACACCCAACCAGTGGAGGGCAGTGAGCACAACTGTTATTCCTGAGATGTTCTTATGACCGGAGAGTTATCCATGCATCTTAAACTTATAAAACAAGACACGACTAAAGAGAAACATTGCATGCTTTTATCTAGACAGGGGTATTTGACCTGAGAATGATTCTACAAAATACCATTCTGCTTTCCCCTAAACACTTGCTGTGTCCTCTATAACCCTTCAACCCTCTGCCATTCTTCATCTCAAGCCTCCTCAAGTTAACCTGCCCAGTATCGGGAATGGAGATTGGCTTGTGCTAAGGATTCTGGGGCACTCTCTGGGGAGTCCTTGGGCTCGGGGGTAGGTTGGAACGATGGTACTAAGGGTTCTGGGGCACTCTCTGGGGTGTCCTTTGGCTCGGCGGTAGGTTGGATCGATGGTACTAAGGGTTCTGGGGCACTCTCTGGGGTGTCCTTTGGCTCGGGGGTAGGTTGGATCGATGGTACTGTACTAAGGGTTCTGGGGCACTCTCTGGGGTGTCCTTTGGCTCGGCGGTAGGTTGGATCCATGGTACTTTTTTGCGAGTGGTGGAGGGGGGTTGGCCGGTTTCTCTCAGTGGGGTGAGAGGGGTGAATCAGCTTGCAGGTGAGGATATCCCATGTGACTAAATGTCCATCTATACTGACACACCCCCAATTAATGAAATCGGTAATAAATGGGGAAGGCAGTCTGCTGGCATGCAGGTCTAGCAATCTGGTGCTGTCCGAGGTGCTGAAACAGGTCTAAAGTTGTTTACGGCCCTCCTCCTATGAAGGTAGTCGGGGGGGGCTCCACATGCCCTCCTAACCCCCCCCCCCCATGCATCCTACCCCCACCCCACCACAGCT
>JABFEA020000002.1:15287494-15297573 GCA_019775915.2 Cyphomyrus plagiostoma | reverse complement strand
TCCTACATAATATGATAATGATAAAAAATAATAATTCTGCCAAGAACAAGCTTAAATGACCATACATTTTAATTTAACCAAATCTAAGTTATACATAACCATTAAAATAATTAAAAGTACATACCAATGATGCATTGTTGTAAAAAAGACAAATATTATAATTACTTATAGTATTCTTAATTTGTTATTTTGCTAATCACTACAGATGCTATGTCAATAAATTATAATATTATTATTCACAACAACAATAATAATAATAGGTAGCTCCTCCCAGTTTTCAGCACGCCCAGTCAGTCGCACATCGTTACGTGCGAAATAAGAAGGATCTTGGTGGAAAAAGGAGCTTGCGATCGGCAGTGTCAGTCAGGAGCTCGGCGGCTACACGCCGCTGTGCTGTCAATTCATGTGAATCCGCGCGAAGATAGCAACGCGTCCTCGGGCACGACAGTAAAGCCCGAATAAATAATAATAATAATAATAATAATAATAATAATAATAATAATAGGAAAAAACAGGGAAGCTCAAAGACGATAGCTCTACATAGTAAAATTGGAGGCCGGCGCTGAGCCCTGGACAGAAGTTTGGAGTATTTTTCCTCCACCGCAAATGGAAGCACGGGTTTCAAAATAAACCCATTAGGTTAAAATCTCACTCAGATACATCGCAATTTCCAATTTCATTTCAAAGTTTTCCCCCCTCTTCCCCGTTTTTTTCCTTTGAGCAATTATGGTGTCAATGTTAGCGCTGGAGAGGGTGAATTCATTTAGTGCACGGCTACTCTGGGAATGATTGATGTCGCTCCACCAAACGGTAAACCAATTAGAGCAATGATGTAATGTCATTTTAAAAGCGCCGTAACCACGGCTGATCCCCAAACCCGGACCCGCGATCAGACTTAATAAAGATTTATAGTGGATTAAAGGACAAGTTAATGGCATTAACAATAGATTGCATTCCAACAAAAATGTTATTATCTCGCTTTTTGTTTAAGTAAATATTACTGGCACATAGTGTGAATATTTAGACGCAGTGGACGCTACTCCCAGCGCTATAATTACTAGTGATGGATATGTATGTATCATACCCGACAGGGGTTTTTTCCACTATAAGACACATGGTTCAGTCCTTTAAGCTATTAAACAGCCTCCTGTGATAATAAGCTGCTGCATGGTTTGAGGTTATGGGCATTTCCGGTTTCCAGAAAATATAAGGGCTTCGATTTTTGAGCAACTCTTCACTGTAATAAAAAATTAAATCATTAACAATTTTTAACCTAAAATACAAAAAAACCGTTCACATGTACATATATGTATGGGTTAAATGAAGTGTGCTGTGGTGTGTCAAAAATGACCACTGATCACCTAATTCTAACACACACACACACATACATATATATTTTCGCCCCAGTTACTTTTTTATACTTAGAACTGAAACTAAAAACAGAATGCAGCTCTGAGAATAAGCTAGTTGTTGCGTATCGCGGGCGGAGAAGGAGCGAGATCCAGACCAGGGGTTAGGGCAAACGAGGGTTTAATGGCACAACACCACGACATTGACAACGTTAATGCCGCGTCTGCCGGAAAAGACAAGAGCGCCTGGCTGCAGACGCAGACCTAAATACATTAGACAAGCACAAGACTGGCATGCGGCAACGCCACACAGGTGAAAACATTGGGTAATCACGGGAGGTAACGAAGTGGGCGTGGCACACACGGGAGGATCGAACGGAGCGGGACGTAACACTAGTACAGTTATTAACTCGTCTCTCTTCTCATTCTACAGATGCTGCTTAATTGAAAATGGCATACCGAAGTGGTTAAGCCTCTTCTTTTCTAAATAAAATCTTTCCATTAAAATCGAAATGACCATTTTGTAGCTTCACAAACATTACTGCTGACATTTATTAGAGCACTGATATTGCACATGGCTCTACACATGGATCATGCTGTAAATATAATGATTACATATTACATACAAATAATCCAGGACACCTTAACTGCCCAGTGCTGTTTATGTTCACAGGCACATTACAGAACCAGCTCTGACTGGTGTAAAGAAGGCAGATCACCAAAACGAGATGTTAAAAACAACACGTGAAACATTAAGCTGGCCTTGGCAGACTGCTGTCCCAAAAGCCAACGTCAGACAGCCGCAGAGGGGTGGAGCACATGTACAAGAGGACGGCTCTTACCCGTGGGGCCAGGCTGGGCTGTGGGAGCACAGGCCCGCAGCAGGTACGCGTTGGGGGCGAACTCATCATCCGCATGGCTCTCCAGGATGGTGTGTGTGGAGCTGCTGTTCAGCAGGGGCACCTGACACTCCCGGACAGCCGGGGCCGTGGGGTGGAGGGGGGCAGGCGGCAGCGGGGGGGCGGGTGGGAGGAGGCTGGAGGCAGGTGTGGGAGGGAGGGGGCGACCTGAGAATAGACAGACAGAAGCAAGGAGACGCACGTTACACACAGGATGGCGGGGAGCCTCTCACACGGAGGTGTAGCTGCGTGTGGAGACGCACGTTACACACAGGATGGCGGGGAGCCTCTCACGCGGAGGTGTAGCTGCGTGTGGAGATGCACGTTACACACAGGATGGCGGGGAGCCTCTCACGCGGAGGTGTAGCTGCGTGTGGAGATGCACGTTACACACAGGATGGCAGGAGGCCTCACTGGAGGAGGTGTAGCTGCGTGTGGAGACGCACGTTACACACAGGATGGCGGGAGGCCTCACTGGCGGAGGTGTAGCTGCGTGTGGAGACGCACGTTACACACAGGATAGCGGGAAATTTCACAAACTGACACGTGGTTGCGCATGGAGAAACGCGCACACACACGTACACAGAGGCACCACAGGACGGCACTGATGGGGGGTGCTAAAGTACAGGTGTGACCCAACTGAAGTAAATAGTTAGAGAAGCAGTGACGTACAGGGGGCCTAGAAGGTTCCACAGATGACAATAAGCCCCGCCCCCCTCTTTCAACATTAGGAGTGTCAAGCATGGTGGCCTAACTGTCTGATCACTATCAGAATGGTGTGAGAGGAACAATGTTAGTGGTGAAAAATTAAGGTAGGGATAGGGGATGTGACAGTGAGCACGGAGCCCAGCAGCACCTTCTGAAACCAATGATGGAGAGTGGAAACCCAGAAGAGGCCGTTAAGTACACCAAGGGTGTGGCTATGTGCCCCCCCCATCCTACCCAGCACACCCCACGTTGACCTCAGCTGTTGACAGCTGTTTCTTAAAGCAGATTTTGCCCTGGTGCCTGCCTATCCCGGGACACCAGCCAGCCATGTCTGACCCACTGGTGCTTGTCCTTGAGAGCTACACTGTTCTCCAGAAGCTCTAGGAAATCTTTCTGGGGGGGTTGGGGGGTGTAGTTCCCACTTCACAGCCTAGCACCAAAACTGCTGGCTGCTGTAAGCCGGGCACTGCCAGCCACAGGCCTCCTCTGCCGCCTCCTTCATCCCCAGTCTGTTTCGACGTACGCAACCACTCCCTGACTGACGCTGTGATGGCAAACTGACGGGGATCTGTGAAAAGGGGCCTGAGCCCAGTGATGCCATCGCAGCCTGGATCAGAAAAGCGTGAGCCAAGCCAGAGGTGCAGGTGAGTTTCGCTTTAATGCCAGCTTCCTGCCTCCGCCTTCAACTTCCTCCCAAAGTTTTCTCCTTCTAGGGAGTTTTTCCTTGCCACTCTCTGCCTCTGGCTTGGGCTGGTGACAAGTTCGCTCCCAACGTGTGCCTGCTGCGGGCATTTGTGCAGGGACAATGTAAAGCGCTTTCAGACAATGTAATGAGAATGAGGTATACAAAAATACACTCAATTAAATTGAATGTCGATCCGCATTTGTCCTGCAAACAGAAAACAAAACGTGGATAATTTTTATCAGAATGTGACCAAAAGTGTGTGACTTAATTTTCAATGATATCGAGCCCAGATGTCAGTGGTAAGTAGGATTTTACACGGGTGCTCGGACATTCCTGCTGTAATGAGGGAAAAAAACACATTGTGCTTCATTAGCCCTAGCTGATTTGTGACCTCGAAAAGCACCTTTGATTGTCAGAATCCCAGCAGGAATATGGTAAGCCAGAGCACACAGAGGGAGAGAAACACACCCAGGGTAATGGAGCAGCGCATTGGGGCGTATTTATGTCGTCTGATTTTATGAGGATGGAAACAATCTAGCTTTCCACGCACAAGTCACCGATTGAGTGGAGAGCTCCTTCTGAAAAATGGAGGGGTTATCCTTAATGCAGAGCGTCCTAATCTCAGTAAATACAGAGATGCAAACACGAGCTGGGGTGGTACAAGGAAGGAGCAGGCACAGATGGGGAAGAACAGGAGTGGCGGGGAGCAACTGATCCTGAAGTGAAAGGGGGGGTGGGGAAAAGAAAGAGATGACCAACAAGAGGCCAGAACCAGGGGACGAGGCCTGAGGAGATGTGAGGAGGAGGATGATGACGAAGAAGGCCCTGGGGGCATGACGGCCTTCATGGGCCGGACCTATTTGCTTTCCTGCCCAAGGATGTGACTAAGCCCCCCCCCCGGTTATTATTTACAAAGTCCAGTGACAATATAATCAGGCTATTGGTGACAGTGGGCAACAAGGGGTGGGGGGGGTGATTAAATTTTTAAATCATGTTAATTACAAAAAAAGGAAAAATTGCATTAGATGGCCAAAAGCAATTACGGGAGACTTAATCTCATTTGCAATTAGGCTCAGGGGCATTTTTTAACTATTGTAATTTATTTTTGCTACATTTCTATAAAGGTCAGTATAAATTGCTTTGTGTTATTAGAACAAGGACTCGGTGGTGAGAAGCACAGATGTTCCTCTAGACGATAGTGGCCCCTCTCCCCATGCTGATCATGACGGAAATGGCTGGGGGAGAGTGGAAGGGGAGCGCTTTGGCCTGGCTCACCAGGACCCGGGACCCGGAAGCCCAACCCTACCCAAGACCTTGCCCAAATGACCCAGAAAACAGGGTTTTCACTTTAAATTGTTAGGACATCATGTCTGGGTTTAGCAGGTTTTTTCAAAGGATTTTGGACCCCCTGAATTTGTGAGGCTGGTAATACACTTTGGAAAGCCCCCTTACCCCTGCCCCCCCATATCACCAAACTCAAAACACACTTTTTGAAGATGCCCATTCACACTGTTCAGCAGGGAATTGTAAGGGGCCCCCAGACACCGACATAAATCAGAGACCTCCACACTCCAAGCCAAAGCTGGGACAGCCCTGCTCTCGCGCTGCTTCAGCCATGTGCATGGGGCTCCGTATCTGGACTGGACCGGGTCGTCTCTGTCCATCTGGCGGGCCGGGAGCAGCGTGTGCCGGGAGCAGGCAGAGACAGCTGAAGCCCAGTCAGATGGAAAGTGACGAACTGCACCAGTAATGAGGCCCATTAATCAAGCCCCCCCACCCCCCATCGGCCATTAACATGCTGCACCTTCATGCCACAGCGCCCCCCATGGATGCTGACAGAGAGGGATGAGGTGCAGATTTGAGGGGGGCATGTGCAGTGCTCCTGTTATGTATTACTCAGGGGGAGGAGCCACGGCCTGGATATCATACAGATGGGATGACCGGTGATTGCTGCTAGGACTCCTGCTCACCCCTCCCCCCACCACAAACCAGTGCTAGAAAAAACAAGCTTGTTTTAATTAAAAATGAAAAATTAAAAAAAAACAGACGATGGTATCGCTTATTTTCCAAGAACTCTTTGATGTTGAACTTCAAGTGTCTCGCTAGTTGTGTTTCAGCTGCCAGCGGGTTTTTAATATATATACAGACGCTTTTATCCTTTGAAAATGACTGTGATGTCGGGGAGCGCCATGCAGTGCCAGCGAGGCACACGAAGTGATCCTGCTCTCTGCCTTTGTGCAAACACCCGCTGAGCAAGGCTCTGGGTCTCCGTGAATGGCGATTAAGATCCGCGCGGCAGAACCGTCGCCAAGGCACCACACAGCAGGACGATTTAGGAAAGGAATTTGCCGACCGTGCTGTGCAGAGGTTCAGTGTCGTGCTGGTCTCATTCAGAAGGGCCACAATCCCGCACAAGCGGGACTCTGTCCCCCAATCTTAACCTTTGACCCCCTGCCAAATCAAGGATTTTTGTTTACTTTTATGACAGAGGTTCCTGAAGTCCTCGCCAACGTCCTACCCCCTTCCATTTCCACTGTCCTCCATTCCTACAGCCCGTGTTCCTGCGAACCTTACATATCTAAGGACCAAAAAAGCAGAAAAGTGACAAGTCTGGTTGGAATGCACGGCCTGCCCCTCTTCACTAATTAGCTGTAGAATCAGGGAGACCCTGGGGGCCGCACGCTTGCTAAACTGCGCCGAGTCAGGGCACACGGCCACATCCCAGCCAGCCCACGCTGTCCCCTCCCCAGGACTAAGACTAAACGAGGGGGAAAGGGGATAAAACAGTTAACTATGCCAGCGAAAACCAATCAGAAAACAGGCCAGGTGGGATGCCCCCCCCCGCGTACATTCTCCCCTTATCTGATCTCAGAAAAATCAAAGTGTCACCAAGCCTGCGGAGTCCCCTGAAGAGGCCCCCGCACGCACTGGCCATGCTGCCCGGGTCTGTTCCACATGGATTAGTCTTTCGGCGAGTGCGGGCCTCCGCCGGTCCGCCTTGGCCCGAGACACGGCTGTTATTATCATATAAATTACCTGCCCCTTCTTGTTGTGGATTGCGGATGGCTCCCTTTATTGAAAGGATTCTAGACAAACCCCTCTCCCCTTCGCCATACAGAGACATTTTCATTATAACTGTGAGCCCTGAAGTTGGTAGGTTTGTCCGGGACCGAGATGAGGGGTGTCTCTGGGACACAGACTGACATGCCACCCAGGGTGTACCTCTGCCTGGGCCCATGCTGACTAGGGTAGGAAACAGGCCACTCTGAGCAGAATAACAACTTAGAAGACAGTGTGCGGAGAATCTGAAGATTCATGCATGTAGATATCAGTCTATCCGTCCCTTGATGTAGAGCCACTGCAAGAAATGAGCAGGGCAGAGAATTTGGAGATAGCGGTGGGGTCCTGGGTGAGCGCCAGCCTGTTTCTCACATCACCCAGCGAGTTTGCTGGCATATGCGGTGGCACGTCGAGGCAGAGGTGTGCACAGGGCCCAGCGTGACGCCCCCCTATCTTCACGCGATTACACAGTGATTCGAAAGCCTCCCAGGGAGCCTGCAGTTGTACCTTAGAGCGAATCACTCACCCTGAACAGCTCGACAGGAAATACGCAGGTGAACAAGCAAGTATAAAATCCAAGATACTTTCCATAAAAGCTTTAGTTCAAGTAGCTGAGCAGGTGAAGAGAGAATGGTGGTAGAGGCAGAAACACTCGCTGAAGGCTTGAAAGCGGAATTAGCCCGCATTGGCGTGTCCCTGTGTGAGCTAATTCATTAATAAGTAGGCTGGCTACATTCATATATGTTCATATCTGCTTAGAGGCATTGTTAGGCCACAGCTTGGGTCTATATTTACAAATTCAATATTACAATAATCGGTCAGATGGATAAACTATTTGTATGGTGAAAAAAACAATAACAATGGTCATATTTTCCTCCATCTGCCCTTGAGCGAGCAGATCGCTCTGGGTAACTTCAGCCAAGGACAAATATTTAGATTAAAATTCAAAAAAAGAGAAAATAGTGAAACGATGCTGTCACAGGATGCAGGTAACGTCATGCGGCGCCCCGTCCTCTGCGTGCCACACGTTCACACCCTGCAAATTGGAGGTTGCCATGGAAATCACTCACAATAGGACATGCGTGGCGCAAATGCACTCATAACAAAAGTGGTGGGATTCGTTTATCCCCATTCTGTGAGGGAGACTGGGGGACATGGACTGCATGGGGACATTGTGCTGCCATGGGATGGAAATTTGCTCTGGAAAACGTGGTTTTAATGGGATTGTGATTCCTCTTGTGACTTGAACCAGCAACCTACTGGGGGAGGGTCCTGGCCGTGAATCATAATGAAGAGGGCTTCATTGCATTTTCATAGCTACGGTCGTAAGCCAGGTCTTAATTTGATTTTAGTTTTTGTGTTTCATATGCTAATAATAATTTTATCATAAATATGACACCTCATAATTCCAAGCTTTAACAACAAAGCGAAAAGCAATCTTAGGATTTGCAGAAATAAGCTTAACAAGGAAAAGCAAACATTTAGCCTTGAGATGTAAGATTTATGCCAAATTGTTTCAAGTTAAACCACAACTGATGCTGCCATCATCTGCATTAGAGGTTGTGTCTGAGGGGGGTCCAGGCATAGGGTCACTGGGGGGTGGTGGGCATGTGACTCAGGGGGAAGTGCCACTAACATGACCATGAGATTGCTGGCACTCTATTTGTTAAGCAGCCAGAAAGGTCATGGCAGCATTTAATTAGTGCAACAATCAGGACAATAACAATAATGCAGCATTTTGTCTTTAATCCTGTGATATGCAGCATTATTATGCTGAAATGAGCAGGTGAATCATGACAGACGGAGCAGCCTGGACCCTGTGATCATTACAACTTTAAACACATTGTGCCAAGATATCTTTGTGACTCTCTCTGCAGTTTGCATGTCGTTCCCATGTTCAGGGACATATAGTTAGATGACAATCCACAGACTCACGGTTACATGACATACTTTGTGCAAACCAAACTAGGCCAGCCAGCAGGGGGGGCAGCAGTTAAGGGGCCAGCCTGCCTACTGACCATTGTAAAACCAAAAAAAGGAACAGAACATCCGTCATCCCTAAAGCGGGCTGAGAGGACGCGTGGCTGCAGAGGAGTTGCGTGCAGTGAGGCGGGCCAGCCATACGCGTTGAGGAGGGGACCCTGAGGGGCCGCCTGGAAACGCTGACTCGGCACATCCTGCTGGCACCCGGCCGCCACCATCAGCTGTCGTGGAGGAGACGAACATGCCTATCGCTAATTACACCTCAGACGCCGTCGCCTTTTACGACCTCCATCTCACAAGCTGGGCTGCCCTATTTTTGTCTTTGTCACACAAGAAACTAAATATGTCCTATTTCTCCCTCCCTCTTGCTCTCTCCTTCCTCTCCTCCTTCTCTCACACCGCCCACTTCTCTCCCTGTGTCATACATCCCTCCCCCACCAGCTGATCTTCTTACCTGCCCAGGATCAGAGCGTACACCAGTGAGATCCAAATCAGAGCATACACACACACACACACACACACACACACGCACACACGCACACACGCACACACGCACGCACGCACGCACGCACGCACGCACGCACACACGCACGCACGCGCACCCACACACATACAGAAGTTCACATCTGGGTGCTCATCCCCTCTATCCCTCTCCTTCTGCTGTCAGCTTCCCCCCCCCCCTTCGCCCACTGTTTCTAGAGTCAGGATGGAAGTGATCACTTTACCCTGTAACAGCGCATTCATCTGATCCAAAGCGAAAAAGCTGCTAATCCAAAGATGGAGGGCGGATTACCACATTTACTGGCTGCCTTTGAAGTGGCACATAGACTTGGTCACAGACACACCATATTGCTGTGTTTTGAAGCCAATACCGGCAGTAATAAGTCTGTCATTCACCTGCCTTTTAGGATCCTCTTACATCAGCCACACATCACTATTGATCAATTTTCCATCCGTGTGTTTATCTTCTTTTAGCTTGACTGGGAGTTTGTAGGAAGAATCAGCAGGACTTCCTCACACCTGAAGGTGGAGTTAGTTTGACGCGAGACACCAAAGGTCACAAGGCTGCTTTGCTTTTAGACTGGCCTGAGGCCTTCCATCCTACCAGCTCTAGAGATGATGGACGGACCCCGGTGTTCACGCCTGGGGAGCCAGACCTGAGCTGAGGGCAACTGGAGCCGTTCAGGTCTGGCAGGTCCCCCGCTGTGCCAGTCGGCACTGTGAGGCAAAGGCGAGCTGTCTTTGCATCATTGGGCCCCGAGGACCCACTGGCTCCCCCTGCAGTCCCACGGTTTACATAAATACTGCTCAGTGATGCAATTGCGGGGGGGGGGGGGGGGGGGGGGGGGGGGGGGGGGGGGGGGGGGGGGGGGGGGGGGGGGGGGGGGGGGGGGG
>JABFEA020000002.1:15273139-15279743 GCA_019775915.2 Cyphomyrus plagiostoma | reverse complement strand
CTGGCTGCAGACAGCCAATGTTCTGCTGGCTCACCGTTGTATGCCCTGCCTCGAAGGGTCCTGCCTCAGAAGGTCAATCGGAGTTGAAGGGGGGTCCAGCTGCAGACAGCCAATGTTCTGCTGGCCCGCCGTTGTAGGCCCTGCCTCGAAGGGTCCTGTCTCAGAGGGCCAATCAGAGCCGAAGGGCAGCCCGGCTGCAGACAGCCAATGTGCTGCTGGTCGGCTGCTCTAGGCCCTGCCTCGAAGGGTCCTGCCTCGAAGGCTCCTGCCTCAGAAGGTCAATCAGAGCTGAAGCGGGGCCCGGCTGCAAACAGCTCCCCAACCACTAACCTGCTGTGATTCAGGACGTATCACTAAGCATTAGTGGACTGCTCTCCTCCTCCTGCTCTCTCCCTAGTTTGTTTGCTCTTATTTTCCCCCCTTTCTATTTTTTTCTGGAAGAATCGGCAGGATACAGAGGAATATAAACACAGAGGAGGAGCAAAACGCGAACCCCCCCCCATTCTCTCTTGCTACTCCATCGCCATGGGAATGGCAGTAAACAACTGAATTTTAGGAATGGACGGGAACTCAGCATTGAAGTACCCTGGAGAGAATTGGATTACCCCCACCTCCCCTCCTGAATCCGGCTTGGGAATAATCCCATTACGGCTATATTACGGGCTGCTAAGCTCCCTTTTTCTGCTGCAATTACAAACCTTCTGGGACATAAAAGAACCCTTTTCTTCACAGCTCATACTATCCATCAACCATTTAGCTCAAAGTGAGTGTGTACTTGCTTGTTGTTGTTTTATATTGTCCGCCTCAGTAAAGCCACTATAGAGGAATACCCACCCCAAACTGCATCATAATTATAGAACAATCACATGTCTTAAAGTGTCAGCCTGGCTTTTCGTGGCCTTAACCTGCGTAGTGCTTCTTTGGAGACACGTCTGTAAACGGGTTCCTGTCTGCCCCCTCCGACTTTCAAGGAGCTGAGAAATGTGATGTTTTTTACATCTAGGCAGCAGCTCCTGACCCAATTTTGACACAGCTGGTCATTTGAGATACCCTCCCATTTAGGGGTGATTATTAAAATACGGGGTCATTTCTACAGAACGCATGTGACTCTGTGATGGAATGTGCTCCAGCTGTTCTCACTGACATCTGATGTGACTCTCTGTGATAGGATGTGCTCTAGCTGTTCTCTCTGTCTCTTGCTCTGATTCTCTGTGATGGGATGTACTCCAGCTTTAACCACTGACATATGCTGTGACTCTCTGTGAAGGGATTTGCTCCAGCTGTTCTTAATGACATGTGCCGTGACTCTCTGTGATGGGATGTGCTCCAGCTCTTCTTAATGACACGTGCTGTGACTCTGTGGTGGGATGTGCTGCAGTTGTTACCACTGAAATATGCTGTGACTCTCTGTGATGGGATGTGTTCCAGCTGTTACCACTGAGTTATGCTGTGACTCTCTGTGATGGGATGTGTTCCAGCTGTTACCACTGACATATTCTGTGACTATCTGTGATGGGATGTGCTCAAGCTCTTCTTAATGACACGTACTGTGACTGTGATGGGATGTGCTCCAGCTGTTCTCATAAACATCTGATGTGACACTCTGTGATGAGATGATCTTCAGTTGTACTGACTACCTAATTGTCTGACTGGGATGTGCTCCAGCTGGTCTCTCTGTCTCATGCTCTGACTCTCAATGATGGGATATGCTCCAGTCATTATCACTGTCTCATGCTCTGACTCTCTCCAGCTGTTCGTAATGACAAGTGCTGTGACTCTCTGTGATGGGATGTGCTCCAGCTGTTACCACTGACATATGCTGTGACTATGTGATGGAATGTGCTCCAGCTGTTCTGACTACTTCATGCTCTGACTCTCTGTAATGGGATGTGCTCCAGCTGTTTTCAGTGACAAATTCTGTAACTCATAGTGATCATGTGCTGTAGATGTTGCCAGTGTCTAACTCTGTGACTGAGATTGGATATGCTCCAGCTTTTGTCAGTGACGCACACTGTGACTCTGTAATTGTAGGTACTCCAACTGTTCGCAGTGACACATGCTGTGACTCTCTACAATCCATTCCCTGATGCTCCATCATGGGATGCAGCTCGGCACTGCCTCGCCCCCACATGATGACATCCAATTTAGTGGTGGACTGGGAACCAGCTGCGCCATGCATGGGGAGCTGGGCCCTCACCACGTCACACCGTGAGGTGTGGGGCTGTGCGGCTGATGATGAGAAGAGATGTGCCCTTGCCAACTGTGGCAGTTTAATTAAAACCTGGAGCTACCGAAAGTCAGGCTACCTCGTTAAAGAGAGAGAGTGAGTGAGAGAGTGAGTGGGAGAGAGGGAACGAGAGCAAGGCTTTCAAAAGGCATCAGACACACTTCAAAAACAGAGAAAAGAACATACAACAGAGAAACAGCAAAGGAGGACAGGTGGGGTCACCGTGCTGTTGGGGGGGGGCTGAGGAGAACTGGGGGGTGCCATGGAAACTGCGGAATGCAGCACTTAGGAGACAGTGATTTACTCTGGTTGTATCTTCTTGCTGGGCTACGGGATGCTAATGAGGGCTTGTAAATCTGCTTGTTAGTGAGTAACGAGCCTATGGCAGTGATGTCATATCCTCTGGACTGATGAAGCCGGGGGGTGAATCCCCACCGCTGAGGGGCCTGAGCGTGTCTTGATTATAGGATGGAGGCAGCAGGAGTTTCACAGAGTAGACAGCATGACTGCACTGAAAGAGAGCAGAAGTGGGTGAGTGGGGGGGCTTGAATTCAAGCTGGATGCCTCAAAGGCAACTTGTCTGCTCCCTCACAGAGGATCTATGCAGTCAACAGGTGGGACATAGCAGGTTTTACCATGGGGAAGTGCTCCACTGACGCCTACCCCCCGGCACGTGGCCCACAGGGGCTACAGAGGAACATGGAGGGGGCGCGTGTGCATGCACAGTGGCCTCTCCTGGGGAGCACAGCAGGTGCTGTCACAGCTGGAGATATGTTCTGATTCTGGCAGGGAGAGACAGGACTCCAGTTTTGGATGCAAGTCCCCAGACGTTTCTGCTGAAGCGTCATTTCTCCTCAGCCTGGTGGCTTATTCTAACACCTGGTCTGAGCACCCATCAGAGGGACAGCATTCTGAAGATGGGCACTTGAGCAGGGCTGGTATAGGGGAGGAGAAAGCACCACCAGATGGCCTCTGGCCAGCTGAGGAGGCCACAGAAGCCCCTGCCAGCAACTTCAGCTGTGACTGCAGAAAAGCTCAAATTGGCCACACCCTCATTTTCTAGACTGTTCTACATGCAGACAAAACAATCACTGCCTGTGAATGGCACACAGAAAACACCATCTGACATTCTCTTTAATCCTTAAAATGTGTTTTTTCACACCCCAAGCCCTGTGACTCTCTGTGATACGTGTTTACCTTAAACGCCAACCGCCACAGATGAGGAGAACAAGCAAAAGCGTATGTAACTGAATTTGTGACCTTTCCTCACACCAGACTAGCCGTTACTAAAAATAGGTGTGTGTGTGTGAATACGCATGTGTATATATTTCACTTTCCCCATCTTGCTTGCGTGAATATTGCCTGTCAGTCCACCGGTGGGGGGGGGAGGGGGGAATGGCTTTCCCCATGGGCCTGCGTCTGTGTTTCACTGTCACATAACTGTCATCCAACCTCTCATCATGAATCTCTAGCCCAAAAAGATGGGGGGGGTAAAGACGACAGGATGAGGGGAAACGGAGAGGGAGACAGAAACAAAAGGCAGTGGAAGAAAACACTGGCGAAGGCTCTGGGAGGGAGGTGCAGAACAGATGGGAGCAGTTAGGAAGTGAGGGAGCAGAAAAGAGAATGGAGATCAGATGAGAGAAGGGGGGACTCCGCTCCCATTTACGCACGCCACGCACACTCGCTTTGAAAGTGCCTCTCTCTGCAGCACAGCTCACAGCCCCTGACTCATATCTGCGCAACAATGTCAACCGGCGAGAGATTCCTCCATGTTCGTGGGCGTGAGGTGAAGCGCAGCAGCTGGGGCACGCTGCCTCACATCTGCGTTTATCCAGGGAAGCAGCTGCAAGTGGCAAGGGGCCCCGACCGGGAGGGCGAGTCCTAGACCTGTCTAACGAGGGATCAGGGGTCCTGCTTCCCATCTCCGGTAGGTGGGTCCATCATCAGGCAGCTGATACGTAGGCCCGCCCCCCTTTGTGACTGACAGCAGGAAAGCCGACACAGGGTCTCACTTGCCTGAGGACCAGCCAATATGAAGGCAGAAAGTGCGACAAATGGCTGGTTGGTGTTATCCTATGCAGGAGCGATATGATATCCAACATATCTTTGTATATTTCCTATGTATTTAATATGCTACAGAGTTATATAGTGGAAATTACATTCATCAGTGTCAGCTGTTATTAAGCTGCACACTGATCTTGCTGTTTACACTTATTCATATTCATAAACATATTAGTGCCTATAACTGATGTAGTGCCAGTTTCAGAGGGGAACTGGGTGGAGCTCTGTCTTATCGATATCTAACTGGGATTTGAGATGCGGTACTCTCTGGCTTTTGTGGTGCTATGCGGGGGTGTTAGAAAGAGTGGTGGGTGTTTGGCTGAAACATGCTCTCTCTGATGAGGTTGTGAACCTGGGGCCTGACTTGATCTGGGAGGGGGGAGATTGCATCCAGGAGCAGCTCCCACACACCACGGGTGTGAATGTGCATGCCCACTTAACAAGACTAAGGAAGAAGAGAAAACTGAGAGCGAGGCCTTAGCTCATGGGACACCACCGTGCCCTCCACCAGCTCACCAACATGCCCCTCTATGCCCCTTACCAGCTCACTGCCATGCCCCCCACCAGCTCACCAACATGCCCTGCCATGCCCCTTACCAGCTCACTGCCATGCCCTCCACCAGCTCACCAACATGCCCCTCCATGCCCCTTACCAGCTCACTGCCATGCCCCCCACCAGCTCACCAACATGCCCCGCCATGCCCCTTACCAGCTCACTGCCATGCCCCCCACCAGCTCACCAACATTCCCTGCCATGCCCCACTGCCAGCTCACTGCCATGCCCCCCACCAGCTCACCGCTGCATCCCCCACCAGCTCAACAACATGCCCCGCCACTGTGCCACTTGCCTGCTCACCAACCTGCCCCACTGCCAGCTCACTGCCATGCCCCCTGGCTGCCTCCCACGATTCACGCTGGCCAGTGGACAGGAGGAAGCAGGCTCAGCTGATTGACATCCTAATTAGAGGGTGTTCCTCATCAAGCCGGCCAGCCTCTTCAAAAGGCAATTTTCACCTCTGCGCCAGAGCACCTTAATTAAGCACCACATTAATGATCATGAGCGTTCGTCAAATGATTCCACCGGCCATTAGTCGTCGACAGGGAATGCAGGCCGCCTGCAAACGGAGTCTGCCCCCGCCATGTCCGATGGGTGGGAGCGTGACCGCCAGTGAGACCGACGGACGGGAGCGTGACCGCCAGTGAGACCGACGGACGGGAGCGTGACCGCCAGTGAGACCGACGGACGGGAGCGTGACCGCCAGTGAGACTGAAGGGCGGGAGCGTGACCGCCAGTGAGACTGAAGGGCGGGAGCGTGACCGCCAGTGAGACCGAAGGGTGGGAGCGTGACCACCAGTGAGACCGAAGGGCGGGAGCGTGACCACCAGTGAGACCGAAGGGCGGGAGCGTGACCACCAGTGAGACCGAAGGGCGGGAGTGTGACCACCAGTGAGACCGTCAGCTGGCACTGCTGGCACACGGCCAGGCGAGCACACATGCTGGGGGGGAGTGCTTATCAGGGTAGGGGGTTAGGGACGTGACCTTGGCGCCATGGCCACAGGATGGGAAGGGTGCGAGTGTGTGCCTGCCGACACTGGAAACCAATCAACACCGCAGAGGGAACCAGGCCTTCAGCCCCACATTGTGTCTCCTCACTGTCCCGCTCCTGTCGTGAGCGCACACACACACGCACACACACACACCCACCAACCACAATCAGAACTGATGATTAACGGGGGCTCTTTGCCTCTAACTTGGGTGCAGAAGTATCCATCTCTCCTCTCTATCCCCCCCCCCCGTTCCACAGCAAGCACCACCAGCAGGACCACAGGTGTCCATCTTCATGGACATCAGAAGATGAAGCTGTGAACATTCCCTGCTCCCCCCTCCCCACCCCTGCCACTTTGTGGGTCACAGGTTGGCAGTGGTGAATAAACAGAACCTTAACACTAGGTGGGTGGCTCACTCCCCTGCCGTTTTTAATCGTCGGCTTATAATCCTGATCGACCAGATGCCTCTCCTCTGCAGCTGCTTGCAAATATCCCTGTATCCATCTGATTGGCTGAGGACACCCACACTGGGGCACAGGAGGCACGGAGAGAGTAAAAACCAATATGCTAACCCTAACCCTAACCCAGCCAATCTCATCCCCAGCCAGTAGAACTGTGCCCTGGTGTGCCACTGGCTACATTTAAGAAATTCACAAGCAAGCATTTTTGCCACCTGACCCAAAAAATCCTGAGGAGGTAATACACAAATTTGGCATCCCAGCCAGTAAGATCTCTTAACCACACTGCAATGGGAGTGATGGGGGT
>JABFEA020000002.1:15220047-15230931 GCA_019775915.2 Cyphomyrus plagiostoma | reverse complement strand
TATTTGGTTAATTGTCCAGTCTGTGAAGAAGGCATTCAAGTAAGAATTGCATTGTAGTACGACTCATTTCCTGGTGCGTATGTTAGGTCAGCATTCACGGTTCGATTTATGATATTCAAATCGAGTACTAGGTCAAACTAGTAGGTTCGACTTTCAAGAAATTTGTTGTAGTTAGAGAACTTCAGAGTTCTATTGAGTTCCAGAACCGAGGTATGTATGTATGGATGGGTGGGTGGGTGGATGGAGGGATGGATGAATGGATGGGAGGATGGAGGGATGTGTGGGTGATTGGATAGATAGTTGGAGGAATGCATGGTTGAGTGGATCCTCCATCCATCCATCCATCCATCCATCCATCATCTAACACTGGGTCACAGGAACCCTGGAGCTGAAGAGGTAGATAGTTCAATGTGCGCACATTGCCACCGAGCTCTATTGGATACAGCCTCCGTATGTCTTATCAGACCAGCGGCTGAGGCAAGGGGAGGCGACAAATGCAACCCAGCGAGGACACCTGGGGCGGAGGCACAGGGGAGAGCTGGAACAAGGAGACATCTTGGGGAGGGAAGGCAAGAGCAGAAGCGAGCAGAGAAGATGGATGACAGTAATAGTGGGGGGATGTAATTAGAGAAGCTATTAACATGAGCTGATTCACCATTATGTCAAGCGTGCATGCAGATCAGAGCAGCAGACAAATCTGGCAGGAAATTTGGCTGCCCACAACTCCACAGAAAAAGTGCCTGTTTGTCTTATTTATTTACCTTAAAAAGCACCATGTGACCAGCACAGGAAGCAGGACCCCAAATAAGCAGGGAGCGGTGATTCAGCAGAGAGCACTTCGAAATCCCAACACTGTGCTGACCAGATAATCGAGAACATGCCAGCCACTTAAAGAAATCAGTGCACATTCATTTGCATCACCCGCACACTGGGTGCTGGAGAACTGAATTTGACCTGAGATCTTCCACCTGCCAGGACTCATTTCCTTGTTCTTCGGAAGAACCTTGTGATGAGTGATGGCCACCCAGTCTCAAGGTGTTACGAGGGCGAGGGGGGGGACTTGCAGCCATGCAGCTGTGCAACATAAAACGTGGATTACAGCTGGATGACCTTGTTTAAGATAGGGGGCGCATGTGTGCCAAGGAAAAGGGCTGGGCTGACACTGCATCTCAGTCATAGTGCACAATGCTGACTGCAAGGTGCTGCCTCTGCAGGCGAGTGAGCACAGAGGACAACAACTGGCTAATTGGGGAGCTCAGATGCTCTCTGGTGGAGAGGCAGCTCGAAGGGGAGGTGAGGGAGTGACACACATCTAAGATGGCACCATGCTCCTAGTTCAAATCCCGCAAGAAATAATTGAAATTTCAGGCCAGTGATAATGAATTCAGGGCACAGACGCTAGTGGCCTCTTAAATCCATGAGCCAACTTCTCACTCAGCTCTAATTACTGTCCTGCACGCAGTTTGAGTCTGGCTTAATGATGCACCATCCAAAAACAAACCCAAAAAAGATCCAACAAGGAACAGGCTAAAGGTTCCAGCACAATCAGTGGAAGAGGGGAGAGCAACAAATTATTTTCATGCTAACTATATAAACAAAAACCAGCCATTTGTATGATTAAACTAGAAAAACAGGCACTGCCAAATAGATCCAATCTAACCTCAACTAAATCTAATTTCTGACTTTCGTGCACGTTTGCTTAAAGGAGTGGAGGGAAGAAATGTATACGGAAACACCAGCAGTAAGCATGTTTTACATTTACACTGAGCTTGCACCTCGAGGAAAAGAAAAGGCTTTCTGTAAATTCAGGGGCCACGGGTCATCTCACCAATGATGGAGCATAAAAAGCCAGACAGCAAACCACGCTTTTTGTGAAAGTGTCAGACATTAGAAGGACATCCAACTCACTGGAGGCATGAGCAAATCCAGCTGGGGTATCTGTTCAACACCCAGCAAGACTCAAGTCTCAGGCCTTTCCAAGCACGCTCACCCAAAAAGCACGGATGAATGAACATGCAACGAGGATGGAGGGATCGATGGAATGAAAGTGAGAGCGATCTGGGGCAGAGACGTTGAGCGATTAGAAAGAAGACACCAATCCCAGAAGCCATCTGGCCCTCCCTGTTCCAGTGCTCTTGTTATTAGGTGACTCGGAGGGGTTCCAACAGTGGCAATCAATATTCTGAGCTGAATTATGGACGGTCCTGAGGCCCATTAAAAAACGGTTTGTGTTTAAAATCTCATGCTTGCCACAGCAATATCTGACTGGCTCCAACAATGGCTGTGATGCTCCCTTTGGGAGTGCAAGCCACATGCAACGATGTAGAGCCATTTAGCATTGTTATGTTAAAACGTTCATCCCTGCTGTTGATGTTAAAGCACTTATCTTCCACATTGACGCCAAAGCGCACGTCCCCCCCATAGATGCCAAAGCGCTCGTCCCCGCCGTTGACTTGAAAGCGCTTGTGCTCACTGTTGACACCAAAATGCTCGTGCCCGCTGTTCATGCCGAAACGCTCCTCCCCGCGGTTGATGCTGAAGCGCTCCTCCCCGCGGTTGATGCTGAAGCGCTCCTCCCCGCGGTTGATGCTGAAGCGCTCCTCCCCGCGGTTGATGCCGAAGCGCTCCTCCCCGCAGTTAAAGAGTTCACGCCAGTGTTCCTCCACTGTTCCACCTCAGGTCAGAAGAAGGCACAGCAATTTCATAGATATAAAACCAGTTTGCCCCTGGGGTTTACCGAGGTATGCTTGCTCTGCTTGTTATTCACCAGCCAGCCGCCCCAACCAGCCCAACCACTGGCAACTAAAGGCATCTTCTGTCACTCAGAGAGAAAACAAATCTTAAAGAAAACTAAAAAGTCCTTGGCTTTCAAATTATTTCAAAAGTGCAAACCTAAGTGCTAACGGCTAGATCGCTGTCAGAGCCACTCTCCTGGACAATTCATCATGCTACGCTAATTCTGTGATGACGTTGCCAGGCACCAACTAACTCAATCAAGTAATAAAGTCCCGAAACATCAGCGCGCAGGCCTGATGCCTGCACAGGGACGTCCAATATGCTCACAGCAGTTTGCCTGTCTGGATGTGATGAGCTCATAAAAGGGGAAAAACCACAAATACGATTTTTTCTGAATGGAAACACGTTTATTTAAAACAGTAAAAGACCATTTGGTATCTAGAATCACAAGTTACTATTTATATTTCGTACAATGAGGCTTCTAAGAATTGATTGAGGATTAAAGGGCTAGTATATGTGATGGACTCAGCCTGGAATGAGCTTCTGGGGGAGGGGGGGTTTGTCCTCTTTAGTATGTACATATATGCTATATGCCTTGATTTTGGCGTCCATTAATCTCAAGCCCATAACTTTGGATAGGTATAACGTGATATCACATATCGTTGGAATCCAAAGAACTTACTCTATCTTGGCATTCAAGTTAAAAGATTCTAAAGTTTTCTAAAATATTCCAGAGTAATCTTGTGTGCAATGAGGCCTGCTCTCTCTCAATATTAAAATGAAAATAAATAGTTGTAATATTTTTATATGCTATTGTTCATTGTTAAATGTTTCACCTGAAATTCTCAAATATGTTCAAAGGAAAAGACGAATAATAGTATCGGGTTTTTATACCCATTATCAAGAAAAAAAATCCAAAAACTGAAAACATACTTCTCAAGGGCTATCAGTAACATTCTATTTTAGCATTTTCAACATCAAAATAATTACCCCAAGGCTACAATTCTATTAGTGTATAGAGCCAATAATCAACTCTCCTCTCTTTCAGGTGATTTCATGTTCGTTTATACAGTTGTTAAAAAGGGGAAACTTAAAGCAATGTTATTTGTTATATAAATTAACTCAGGTGAAACTAAAAAAAGTAAGTTTTCAGCGTTGCCAAATCTCAAGAATCTGGCATGATACTCATGCTTTCAGACTCACACGGGAAATCCAACCATCCATTTTCCAAACCGCTTATCCTACTGGGTCGCGGGGGGTCTGGAGCCTATCCCGGAAGCAACGGGCACGAGGCAGGGAACAATCCTGGATGGGGGGCCAGCACACGGGAAATCTTTTGGAAAATCTATATTATTCCATTATAAACCTAAAATTAGCCACTTCAAAAGTGTATTTAAGCAGACATGGTATACATACAAGGTAAAAACATATGTGTGCAAACAATTGGAATTGAAAATATTACTCTAGCCAGCTGCCCAAAGTTCTCAACTTTGTGTTTTATTTGAAATGTAAAGTAAAATGCGCCGTTTGACTGAAACGGCTCGTCATTCCGTTTGCATTGTTTCCCCGACAAATATAAAGCTAATATGAGAAAAACATGTCACGTTTTATGATGTTTCGAAATATGACCGTTCATATCCTACTGTAAAAATGATTGAAGCAATGTTCATGCGTATTTAGGCCTGTATTAAAATGAGACTTTAATTTTATTACTGGTATGTGTGGGATTTTCGATAACCAATACTTAAATCCGTGAACACAAAAATATATGAAAAACAATTGTATTAGATAAACCAACAAACTGTGCATGCCTGGTATATAGGGTACATAGCAGTGAAAGCCAGACGACTGCCCCCCCCCCCCCCACCTCAAACCAGATTAGCGTCCCAATGACCAGTTAGTTGTTTTCCTGGACCTCTCTCTGATCTCCCTGAGAAGTGGGTTATGAATTAACAGTGGTGATGGGTTCAGGACTCAGACATATTATGTATGGGGAGACTGTAGAGAAGAGCAGGATAAATTTGGGTTTACAGTCTCTAATTGATAGGGGGGGATTGATACACGTCACCCGAAATCAAGAAACATAGATGTATGCTGTATCATCGAGTTGGTCGGGAACATCTCCATTTGTATGCTATTTGAGGAGATGACATTGTTATGCTCATCTCCTGGACACCCATATCCGTTTGTCTTCGACTGCTGCTCCGCCTTCTGGATACTCAATATTTGCTTGAGCACCAGCAGTGGAAAAAAGTACTCGGTTTTCATACTTAAGCAAAAGTTAAAAGTACCTGGTTTTATAAATACGTAAATAAAATACTATTAATTCAAATCAACAGTGGAGTAAGAAATCACAGAGTGGCTGGGCTGGCAGAAAATTAGGTAGGTAGGCCAGTCCTATCACAATTCACTCAGCAATAAAATCACACTGCAGACTCAACCACATATTTATGAGGTTTTAAATGACCCGTGGCATTACTAAGACCAAATGAACAAAGAGAAAGAAAAAGCTATGTACCTCTCAGCAGCACATTTCCTCTGAGCGATCTAACCACGCACACACATGCCTGTTAGACACTATGGCTTTATCACTGTTTCACTCGCCATCAACACTGACTGGGGACCCTGAGCTCCAACTGGATGGACTCAGGACCCCCAAGACAATTCATGCTGCTGCAGTAGATTCAAATGTATTACAAAATGCAGCCGATCCTGTTACGTTCACTCAAGCGCTCTGAATACAGCATTGTAAGTTACAGTGCTTTACAATAAACAAAACTGAGTCAAAAGAGGGTAAGCATATATTTTATTTTTATTCAGAAAAAGTGGTGAAAATTGCCGAGCATGCCAGTGCAGATTAGTGAAATGACGTTTTTATTCTGTGGAAAACGAAAGATCGATCTACAAGCCAGATTTAATAATGAATTCTAAACATTTCTCAAGCTGGTACATTCAGACCTCCTATAAAGGGTGAATAAGCCGTCGTCTTCCATTATGGGAAATGGCTGATCGCCCAGTGCAATCATCACCATTATTCCAGTAGTAGTTCTAGTGCTTCTAACTTTTAATACTGATAAAGTTTTAATATCTGATGACAATTTTGGTATATTAACTGGTAACCTATACCATGCATTTCTACATATTGTTTATTCTCTCCATAAAGATAGTATGTAATGCAAAATAATAATAATAAAGAAATATATTGCTTGTGAGAGAAAACTGCATAAATAAATAACCAATTCAGCTTATACCCCAAATCGTATACAGTAGGTGCAAGTCATGTGCATTGCATGCAATTGTATTTTATTTTACCTGGATAAGTAACAATAGTTGTGTTGAATGTATATGAGTAAAAAGTCACTATTTGGCTCAGAAATGTAGCAAAGTGAAGTAAAAGTTGCAACAAATTAAAACCCAACAACCATTTTCTTTGTTGGTTTTGTTTAATTTTTTATTTACAAGTTTTGTTCGACGCTTTGGCAAACTTCAGTTCTTTTAAACAGGGGTGGGCAGTAACAAAGTACGTTTACTTCAGTACTGTACTTAAGCACATTTTGAGTATCTGTACTTTATTTGTATACTAATTTTTTTGGAAACCTATGAACATTTATGACTTTTACAAATATTGTACTTTTGACTACTGCTTTTCTATGAGGGTTTGTGTTACTAATTATTTTGAAGCATAGCTTTGAAGTCAGTAGACAAATTCTCTTTTCTAAAATGCAATAGACCATATTATCACAGTAAAGTACTACAGTAAACAACTCCTCGACGTTGCAGATTTTAATAAAATTGAGCTTTCTATTGTGGGGACCACAAGGTCAAAATAGGTTTTTTTTTATCAAGATGTGGGGACATTTCATGGCTATAATGTCATATATATTTGCGCGCACACACACACACACACACACACACACACCTTGGAGCTCTGTCAGAACACTACCTACCATGCTGTTTTGTGAGGTGGGGGGGTGTTACATTTAAAAAAATGAATGGCTTTTTTTTGTCAAATCAATAATGTTTCTATAGGTTTTCTAGCACATTCCATAGGCTTTTCATTGTACAGGTTCCATAAACAAGTAAGTGCATTCAGTACATTACTTCAGTCATTTGGTTTTGTAAATGCTTTGGGCAAACAACACAGCAATGGGTTGACATAAAAGAAAATGTACTTTTGAATATTTAGACTAGTGCATTGGGCAGAGGGTGAGTTAGCCAGCGCAGACTGAGAACACCAGTGTAACCTTACAAATCATCTTCACAAATATGCAATACACTCCATTTTTAAAGCACTTCCAAGCTACTGATTTTTTCAAACAGGAGAAATGTCATATCCATCCATCCACTGTCAACAGCCATTTCTCTGTCAAGGTCAACATGACCCTGATGCCCATCCTGAAAAGAAGTGGACCTTAAACTCATGTGCTGCTGCAGAGGCGAGCTGGTTGACAGCGTAGGTCATGCAGCTCACTCAGTCTCACACAGATGCTAATCCAAAGTCATCTATTTGCCTGACCTGCAAGTCCGCAGACCGCATGAGGACACTGCAGCATCCCTTTGGATAAGTGTAGTGAAGGTACAAGCTCTATACTGGCATAAATATCACATGGATGCGGGGGTACCATACCATACAAACTGCCATAAAAAGGTCACTGTTGCAATTCTTCTTTCAGGCAGGGGAACATCGACAAGATGCCATCGGCTAAAGTGTAAGATGGCATCCCAGTCCGGAGCCCTTCGGCTGAAGGCAGAGCTGTGACTCAGAATCCCAATGATGACAGTCCCCATGCATTCCTGGGAGACAGGGGTGACAGGCCGTCCGTCAAGGCTGGCAGTGCAGTGGAGAGGAGGGGTTGCAGCCGTCCTCTGGGAATCACGGCAAAGGCACTGCGGGGAAGATCAGGCAGGAGCCCTGGGCTGGGGGACGGGCTGTTCGCCTCAGCTTTCAGTACAGTCTGCTCCTCTAGAGGAGACTCCTTCCTTTAATGGCTGACCTTGAAACATGGGCTTAGTCCAGGTTCTATTATTACCTTTAAATCAGGACGCATTTACAAAACGCTCCACCATGAGATGCGCTCCCTCATGCTGTGTGAGTTATCACTTTAAACAGCGGGTGCTGAGCTTTTTGTCATCACGGTATAAATTGCGATATTGACTCCACCGGCACACATAGCGCTTCCAAATCCCAGTCTCCTGCATACGAATCCTCTGCTCTATGTCTACATGGAAAGGCGCACCTAAAAACAGAACTGAACACCTGATGCATTTTTAAATTTCATTTATTGCTTTGCCTCACCAGTATCTCCTGGGAGGGCTGGTGTGATACTGATCAGGGGTGTGGAGCTGGTTTTCTCCGCAGAGAAGTGTTGGACTATGACGCCGGGCGACTCGCAGCAAATATGTGTTCTATAAGTCTTATAAACAAAATATCCATGCTGGGGAGGACAGGCTAGGGGTGCGAAGACAAGATTGTTTGACATTAAAGACATTAAACACCAAACTCAATCTCCTAATCTCTTAGTTCAATTTTCACCACCCATTTCAAGGAACTGCAAAACAATTTATATTGTATTTTCATAATAAGCATGTTGATAGTCCTGTGGTCCCGGTATCTGCCTGTATGGAGACTGCATTCCAACACTGTTCCATGGGTACCTTAAAATAATCTGCTTTACTGAATGCAATTGGTAAGTACCTCCATCTTAACACCCACGTTTACACTGGTCCAAGAGTGACACATGGTCAGTGGAAGTTCTGCCTCTAAATTTTATTTCTGCATAATGACCCACAGAAAAAAGTGGGGAGACTAACTGTTGACACTGTATGCTTTTTTTGCTTTAAAAAATAATGCAAAAACACTGATCTCCCATGTGTACCAAGCACCTTAAATACGCAAGCGTGCAGATGTTTACTAATGCAAACTAATACAAATCATGCAAATTATTTGCCACACAAAAGCATCTGTGCTCCCCTCCCACCACGAGGCTGAAAAATGATTTTGTTTGCAGAGTCCATCGCATAACACCAACTGCCAAACATCGGCAGGCTTCAAAAGAGCTGACTGGAATGGAATGAAAGCATCGTTTACAATCCGCATGAAAAAAGGGGAGACCTAAGGAAACAAGCAAACACGCTTTTCACTCATCACAGTATCCAGCAGCCCCCCTTCTATTGCCAGTGAACACAGCTGTAACAGAGAAATATGGGATCACCCCCCCCCCCCCCATCGGCATCTGCATCTGACAAACAAACAGGCAAGCAAGCAAACAAACAGGAAGACCCAGTGATTTACAGATAGACAACTAAAAACTAACCCTATTTGCCAAGCTGGCCGATCGATTGGCGGACCGAGACACATCTACCAATCAATTCACTTGTTAAATAGCCACATTTAACACAAACACTATCTGAGAAGGGCACCAGATATTACACAGATGCACTGACTTTTTCAGGAAGAGTATGAGGTACTGAAAACGATATGTATCCTCAACTGAAAGCATCATGAGAGAAATCATCTGTGGCCTAATCAATCAAAACTCCATCAACTTTGAATGTGACATAGTCATCCAAAAAAACTAGTTGGAGGACTTACCAGAACTCGAGGCAGGATTTGCCAAGCAGAACACGATTCTGTCATTTCAAGCGCAGAGATCAGTACACTCATGAACAGCTGAGCTGTTTCCCTTATAAATATGTCAGTGGGAAAAGGAAAGCAGAATTGAAGTTTGTTTACATGTGATAAGAGTAACACATTTAAATGTTTATTTCCTTGTTTCATAAAACAAACTGGAGCCAAACCAGATGGTTTGGATGGCTAAATTTCCAAAGTTTCCCCTAACTGTGTTTATGTCTGAGATGAGGGAGTCTTATTACCACACTGTTCAAAGAAATGCAATTAAAAGAAATCAAAGCTTGGCTATGGTGATTTAGGTTCTGAAACAGACCTTAACTAAAATAAAAAGGGATTCGAGCAGGTGTCTATGTTTGAGAACGACAGGCTACCTGGACACACTGTTACTAGATTCAAGAATTCAAAGGATCTTTTGTAACATGCAAGGTATACAGTCTATCTGTAACGTGAAGTGAAGTGCAAGGTCATCTCTGACATATCAAGAGAAGCAGTAAGGCAAAATTACAGTATAGCAAACATAACTTAGGAACAGTGTAGTTACACAAGTAATAAGAGTAAAGAGAAACAGAAAGGTGCAGCATAATTCCAAAAAGTGCATGGTGCATGAGCAAGGAGCCAATGATTAATTACAACTGTTGATTAGTGATAAGTAGTCTGATGGCCTGAGGGTAGAAGCCCCTTTCGAACCTCTCAGCTCTCGCTGAGAGACAGCAGAAGTGCTTTCCTGACCTTAGCTTGGTGAAGAGGCAGTTATTTGACTGAGTTGTGTCCCTGCTAATTTTTGATGCCCTTCTCCTGCTTTGTCTGAGGTAAATGTTCTGCAGTGAGGCTGATGCATGCAGCTGAATGCACCAACCTCTGCAGAGCAGGTACCAAACCGGGCTGTGATTCTTGTGGTGAAAATGCTCTTCATTGCTTCCGAGTAGAAGGCTCTCCTCATCATGGGAAAGTTGATACTCTCTCCCAATATGCATGGGAGAAGTAGATCAAGAGTTTGAAATTTTGTGAAAAGATGAACTCTCACAACTTGAACAACGCAGCTCCATTTTCTGGTAGGAGGGCATACTGCAGACCACTATAACCCAGGAATGTCAAAAGACGAACCAAGAGATCATCCTTTGAATGGAGTCATTCTTTCACTTCTCCAGTGCTGCTAATGCATTTGCCATCTCTGTTCTCACCTGTATGGTCTTAATGCTACCTAAACATCACAAAAGCTGTTGTTTCCAATAAAGAAAAAAATAGAAGAGGACGACAGTGGACAAATGGGCGAGGCCGAAAGACACTGTGTGATAAATATCTGATGTATGATGACATACACAGACACACATGCTGGATATCTACACTCACCTAAAAGATTATTAGGAACACAATACCAATACGGTGTTTAACCCCCTTTCGCCTTCAGAACTGCCTTAATTCTACGTGGCATTGATTCAGCAAGGTGCTGAACGGATTCTTTAGAAATGTTGGCCCATATTGATAGGATAGCATCTTGCAGTTGATGGAGATTTGTG